>JAEQBH010009476.1:0-150454 GCA_016808115.1 Tetrastigma voinierianum | reverse complement strand
GTCATCTACATACGCTTACATTTCATGCCTGTATCCTTGACATACACACACTCTTGTCACATTCAATTTTAACTTTGCGGATAATTACAATTGTTTGTCAAATTTCTGTTATTGTTTTGATACTTGTTTTAACTATACAATGATTTTACTGATTTATTACTTTCATTTCATTCCGTGCGAAAAACTCTAGGTTGCTCCATAGATTTCTTCATCTTAATTCTCCATTTAGAAAAGGTTATTTTACATCAATTTGATGTACTTCAAGATTTCTCATTTCAGCAATTGCAAGTAATTCATCCTTATGGAATTTATTCATCATCGAGAATATGTATCAAAATAACTACAGTTTCAATTATTTTTGTAACCTTGATCACAAGTCTTGTTTTATACTTTCAATTGATCCATCTACTTTCCTTTTCCTCTTAAAAACCCACTTGGAACTTACAGGTTTACAACTTGGTGGAAGATCCACTAGTTGCCAAGTGTGGCTTCATAGCATGGAATCACTCACTATGTATGGCTTCTTTCCACATGACCCTATAGAGTTCACACTTTCTTATAAGTTTTATGTCTCCTTTAAGCACATATTTCGTAAAATCAGACCAAAAGATTTTTCTGTTTCTTGCTCTTTACTACGCTTAGGTTCCTACCCCTACCGTCTTTATCTTGATCCTCACTATTTTCATTAATAGTTCATCACTGTTTCACGCTTGGCCTTTCTAGATCTATGGAAATACATCAGCAAGAATTCTCGATTCCATTATTGAAACTGTGAATATCCTGGGATATTCAACGCATGACAAAGAAATCGATAAACAGTACCGTTATGTATAACCAATGAAAATGCAATCACAGTTTTAGGTCCTTATTTGCACCTTTTAGGTGGAGGAACCACCACTGGCTTAAATATCCCCAATATCAGTATCAGAGAGATGATATGATCATCGATAACGATGCTGAACCTCAGCTGCAGCAACTTATCAAAATTAGCAGACGTATTTATCTGACTTAGGTGGACGAAATCTGCATGGTAACAGATTTGCATTGATCTAGAGGTGATTCTGATCATCTGACGACGAGTATGGTTAGGTTCATGTATGATCCTATGTTGAGCGTAAACATCAACAAATGGTGATTCATACTCACCAATTCTACCCACTTGAAGAATATTTAATTTTCTTTGTTGAGCTAATTTGTTGTAGAGAACAAATTTCTCTATTGTCTCATCCTACTTTTGAGTACATACAAATACTTGCGGCTATCATCAGCATGATACAATATTCATTACCACACCCTGTTTAGGCAACTTCAAATCAATATGTCACTATGATTGTCAAGAGGTTCAGTGTGTTTTCAATACTCCTTTGAAAAAGATGACTGGTCAGTTTATCTCCACACAAGTTTCACACTTATACTGTGATAATTTGGAAGGTTATAGGATGATTTAAATTAATTAATCTTACACGCATCATAATTAAATACTGTCATAATCATATCATGCCTGCAAATTAGAAGATTCAAGAATGTAAGCAAAAGTACTAGCTTTATTCATATGTGACTTAATGATAGTCATTACATTAACCTTCCACATGCCATCACCATATATACCCTTTTCCTCAAACATACATTATGTTCTTTGATAAAACAAATTTATCTTACTCAAACACCAATCGAAATCCATGACTTTGAACAATGAATTAGACACTAAGTTCTTGTGGATTTCAGGTACATACAATACATTGGTCAAAGTCAATTCCTTCCCATATGTCATCTTCAAGACCATTTTTCCTTGGCCTTTGATTTCTGAAGTGGCAAAGTTCCTCATAAATTGTGAAATCAAGGCAATTTGAACTTTTCCAAAAAAATGGGCAAACACTCAAGAACTTACTACTAATACAAAGTTGAAACCTGCAGTTTTCTAGATCTCTGATGATGAAATGGACTTCATCATTGTTCGTTACGAATTTTGTTGCACAAACTAATTTCATCAATTCCAGATAGTCAAATTGCTTTTTTCGAGGCACCTGCAAACGCGCACACATGGCGAACCATAAGTGGGACATGTGGTGAGCCATGTGGGTGACATGGCAAAGCCATGTGGCCTCAATGCGCGGCAAAGGCCTATGCAAGACACATGGCAAGCTATCAGGTGACACATGGCATGTTGCGTCAACATGCATGGACAAGAATGCTATAAATATGGGGAGCCGTTCAGAAGGGGAGCAGGAAGAAGGAAAAGGAAGGGAAAAAAAAAGGAAAGGAAAGAAAGGAAAGAAAGAGAGGAAAAGAAAAGAGAGAGAGAAGGAGAAGAAAGGGAGAGAGAAAGAAAGAGAAAAGGAAAGCGGTGTTCAAGGTTGGAACTCATCATACCAAGAAGTAAATTCCGTATATTCGACAAGGGTTGCACTCTAAGAGGTAGGGATTCTTCCTAATTCGTTTCTTTTCTATCCTTCAGAGCCGCTGTTTCGCCTACTGGGACCAAGTCAGTGATTACGTTTATGGCATGTTTTGTGGTATTAATTGGAATATGGCCCATTTTGACGTCTCAATTGAGACGAGGTTGTAGCCAGTCTAAAGGGTTGCTTCCTGAACAAATTTGGGTTGAAAACTTGTGTGTACTGGAGTTGCCAAAATGTTCCAGCAACCCTCAGGCACACTATTATGTGGCCCTTGTTACACTTCAACTCGACTACCATATCTTTCTCATCTCAACTCCGATTCATGCTAAAGTTTGACCTTTGAAAGTTTCTGAGTCTAAAATCTGATCACATGATAGGAAATGGAATTAAAGTTCAACATTGTTAAAATTTTGATCATATGCACTAGTAATTAATTGCATGCCATGATATTTGTTTGATGAAATGTTGATATGTGGGCAATATATTGACATGTGATGAATTGTATATGTAGACATGGCCATTACATGACATGTTGTAGCTATTTGTGATATGTTATGGTCGTGAATTTTAGCCTAGAGATGAAAAGTGCTTCATTACTTAATTGGCAACAGATTTGTATGTGAGGTTGATTTGTGCTTGTGTGATACATTGACATGAATAGGTTAATGTGAGGGAAATATATACGTTTGATATAATTGCCCAAGATGCACAGAGGAAAATGCTTTGATAAAATTGTTCATATAGCATTCATCATATATGTGACATGAGGCCAAATACGCAATGGCATATAATTGCATTGCATATGCAATGGGACATCGCATTGGGTGGGTGTGGAGTGCATGGCTGTAAATCAACATTGCGCTTGGTAAGGAAAATATGTGTCGGGCATCAGCAAGTCGATAGATCACCACCCTCCCCTCCCGGGTAAAAAAAGACCCGCCAATTATGGTCAAACATAGTCCCCACGGAAGGGCAAAGAAAGTGAACGGGTTTGCAAAGCCCGCGGTGAGACACCAAAAATCAGCTACCCAAAAAAAGGTGCATGGATTTTGAATATGAAATGATCATTGTGATGTATCATCTAAAAATCTTTTAGTTTATAAACAATGAAATTTGTGTTGAAAATTATCATTGGATGTCATCCACAATGACTCCGCTTTCTTCATAAGGGCTTAGGTGTCAGGTGAGGGAGTTGGTGAGGACTGGCACGGCAGCATGATGAGTCAGATCCTCATTTCATGGCATGCATGGTGGGATTCCATATAAATGCTGGTAGCGTTCTTATTAACGGATTAGAATGGTAAGTGGACATTGCATGTGAGCTTAGGTGGGGAGCAGCCCTCGTACGGCATTCTCATCGGGCGTGGCTCACCCTTTATGGGAAAATATTTAAGGTGCAGACGTATTAATTAATGACGTAGTTTCATCCGTAGGTCGCATCAGAAGAAGGCCATGTATTCTTTGATATTCATTTGTAAAATATATTAGAAACAAAAATAGTGTTAATATATGATTCTTTGTATAAGAGTGTTGTAATAAACTCTCAAGCACTATTATGACATAGCCCTTAGGCATATTTTTGAGTATAGTTGAAAAAGGTCTTGGCTACTTACCATAAAAGAGTCTCTGAATGAGACATGATAGTGTAGTATCAAGATATGTGATGTTCCATAGGTATTCTCGCAAGTCGACAAATGGGTCAATGGGACCCTTAGCCTTGGGGTGGTAATTACATAAACACTTTTTCCCTAGTCCAATTGGTTCAAAGGTGGAGAACATCTTCTCATCTGAGCACATGATGTGGCAAGTAGCACCTGTGGTCAATCCCACTCATTCTCGGAGAGAATAAACCCACCAAGTTCATCTCAGATTTATCGCTGTGGAGGTCAATATCGACACATCCTGGTGATGCCATCAACCACTGGGCTTCCTTAGTTTGTTCCTTCTTGGGTATTTTGCAATCAAGATTTGTGACTCGTCAAGTAGTTTAAATGATTCTTACAACTTCACTTTAGAGATTCTCCTTTTGGTCCCAAATGTAAACTTCCCTTCGTAAGCTGGGGCTTTCTGAACTTGGAACTCGCCATGTTCCAAAGTTAGCCTCTGGGCCCTGCCTAGATCAGGTGCCCCTCTTCTGATCCCCATTGCCCTTCATGCAGCTCATTAATCGATCTTCGATGCTCATTTCCTCTTTCTCTTATGCTTCGAGGTGTCTTGAAGTCTTTCCAAGCAAGGCAACTTCCTCTATAGCTACAACTTGAAGTTTCTGGCCATCATTTCCTTGGCATGTATCTCATGGAGGTTACTCAAAGTTTCCTGGACTTGACCTAATCACAAAATCTTGAATTCATCATTTTGTAATCAAGGAAACGACCCACAACAAACTTCTTGGCCCCAGCTTCCTCATTTTTATATTTTCGATCTAGTGATTCCTATAGCCTCGGCTCATTTTCTTATCCGAATATACATCAGATAAAGAATTGAATAAAGCATTCATATATAGCTTCGCAGATAGAAAATGTAATACCAATCATCCATGTGAGGTGATGACTGGATATCGTGTTTATCTTCTTTAGCTTAGACACTTTCAAGAAATGTCACAAGATTCAAGGTGGTCGCGTAGGAATAACATCTTATAAGTTGCCACAGCTTTAAAGTTTAGTCTATGATGGCAATGGGGGTGTGTTCGAGATTTAGTCGACCTATAATCCTAACTCAAATCCCATTATTGTGTGCAAGTTCTATACCTACATAAACCTATGGAGAGACGTGGCAAGTTTGTACAGTAGCTTTAGATTGCCAAAAAATTTATAAACTCCATCCCCGACCCAATCCCACCCACATACATTCCCAAGACCTCATCTCCCTATTTTTCTAACTAACGTCCCAACTCCCCTCCCCTAAAACCTCCTCTCCCTCTTTCTCTAACCCTAACAATGCGATCCTCTCACATTGTTGGCTATTGGAGATGAAGCAGGGAGTGAGAAATAAATGCTTGGCTACTAGACGTGAAACGGTGTGTGAGAAATAAATACAGAGAGAGAAACAAAAGCATCCCTTCCCTCCCACCCCTATCCCCCTTCCCTCCCCTGCTCCCTGCCCCTTTATTTTCCTACATACTTTAATGCCTTTTCCCTAAAAACCTGGGTTATTTTTCGGCTGAAACCTAAAAAGATGAGAAGAAAGATGGAAAATTTGTTTCTCCTCAGACTCACTCGACGACTCACTATCCTAAAATGTCCAAAAGGTTTCAATTTTTGATGATTTGAAATCTACTTTCTTTAAATATTTCATTTTTTGAATTGGTAAGCTGATAATGCCCTTGCTGTAGAGTAGATGCTCACATGGTCAACTGTGAGATCCGGAGTGTCTTGGATTGAAAAATCTATATTGAAGGTGCTTTAAGAGAAATCATATTTTGTGTCTATAATGGGGCAATCTGTATGGGCGGGCAAGAATTAATCAAACCTGGCCCCAAATCCGATTAGGGCTCACAAAATTTTCCCAAACCTATGAAGAACTCTGTTTATATGTATATCATAATTGGTCCCATTAGGGTGAGGGCGAGGCGGGTATCCGAAAAACCCGCCTACTGCCATATCCCTTAGTTTAGTCCGCTGAACTTCTAGCTTTTCAAGTGAGATAGAGATAGATGATTTAGCAGTAGGTACTCATTAAAATTTTATGCTACAACAGGTTGTCACTTAGGGGCAAATGCAATAGAACAACATCATAACTAGTCCATTTTTTCTACAAATTTGTAGGAAATGTGTCAATCTCTATTCCCAAAACCAATTCTCATAATAATTGAAAAATAACGCCAGAACTAAATATTTCCTAAGAAAAATCAGTATAAAAACACAGACTACAAATCCAACCTTCCCAGACAGTAATATTCAGCTCTATGAAAGATTGAGGGTCAATAAACGATCCCGCCTAAGATCCAAACCCTTAGACGTAACTTCTCTATATCGTAATTCCAAATTCCAAAAACCAAAAGAATTCGAGAAACCCACAAAGTGAATGTAGTTTAGTCTAATAGCTTATCTCGTTATCATATATCTCTTCACAGAAAATCCATAACCAAGCATGTAGTCAGCAGAGCATATATCCCCATTGAATTCTAGATCATGGGTTCATAATCCTTCTTGTACTTTTTATATTAGGATTTTCTTTTAATATACCAATAAACCACTTGTTTGCTCTCCGTTTTAACCTTCTCCGAAGGAATAAAGTGGAAAACTTCAAATCATTGCCAAAAAAACTTTTGTTTTCCCTTTTTCTTTAACCCCTTTATAAAAGTTTTTTCCTTAAAAAAAACCCCTTATCCAAGGTTGATTAAAACCTTTTTCCAAAAAGAGATTTTGATAAAAGACTAAACTAATTTTCCCCTTTACAAACATACATGTTTTTTTTAAAAATGATCAACAAGCCTTTAAAAGAAAATTAACAAGAAAAACATTATCTATGAAAAAATTTTTTGTTGCGAGAAAAGAAATTTTAAGTTTTTTTTTTTCCTTGACTTTTAAAACAACCAATCCCAAAAATGCAAACTTTTTTTTTTTTCCCAAAAATCTTTTTTTTAAACAAAAACCTAAAGGATAAATGTTTAAAGAAAACATCATTTTTCCTATGGCGTAAACAAATTTTTCCTTCCTTAGAGATTCTTTCAACTTTAATTCTTTATCAAGGAAACATTTTTTTTCCTTCCTTAGGAAACACACCTTTTTTCCTAAACGTCATTTCATGAAAATGAAATTTCTTTTTCCTCTTCTAACTCACCTCTTTCTAGTCACCTTCTTTTCCTTTTTTCCAATTCACAGGTCTTCCTTTCTTCTTGTTTTTCTCCTTCCCTTTGAATATGTTTCAAGACCTGCTACAAACTTGTTTAAAATACACTAAACAAAATGATGAAGGAAATGAAAAATTACAAAGAAAGAAAAGAAAATTATAGGAAAAAATAACGTTTGTCAGAGATGGAGGATGTTGAGTCTCATGAGGAGTCACAATCTCCTTAAAACATATTCGTTGTCTCCTATAGTGCTAATCGACGTCTGTCTCTCGGGATAAAACGGCGTACAAGCAGCACCACAACACCTTAATAGTACTTCGACGAACCGAAACTATGTTCGAACCTATCACTGTACCAATAACTCTCGAATACAGAACTAGCTTGATCCAACCTTAACACATACAGAAACAAAGAAAATTGATGCCACTTGCCAAGTTGAAATCAAAAGAATATGATAAGGGATAGGGAGTATGAAAACAAGACTAAGATTTTACGGGTTCGGGCAAGCAGTCACTAAACCACGGAACAATGGGCTTGAAATCGCCACTATTATCACCAAGAGGCTATGTAGCTTATTTCATACCAACCCAGATATGAATTCAAAATTTACAAAAATAATTCCATAATTCTAAATATATCGCATCAGACAACGGCGCACTCCAACCTAATATTTCGCCCCCTTCCCAACAAAAGTGGTTATGCATGAAGGGCAAATGCCTTAATATGAGCTACATGCCATAACCATCTCCACCTTGGCGAATATCCACCTCTTTGAAGAAAACTAACCATGACTTGAAGTCTCAACCAGGGGCAATAGGTCGGGGCATCTCTCATCTAACATCTAGAGATGTTAATCAAGTCAAAACAAGGCTTGAACTTCTCTATGGTAATAGGCTTTGTCAACATGTTCACGCATTCTCGTAAGTCCTCGAATCTTCAAGCACAACTCACCACAAAAGACCAACTCCTTTGATCTTGTGAAATCTCACATCTATTTGTTTGGTCCTCGTGATGGATATACTGGTTTCTTACCAAAAGATGGCCCTTTGATTGTAAAAATGAAACTGAACTCCACTTTGTTGAATACCCAGCTCCTTGACCAATCCTACAAGCCACAATGCTTCCTTGGTAGCTTCAGCTACTACCATATACTCAGACTCAGTGGTAGATAATGCAACTAGGGACTGTACCATAGACTTAGGTCCTCTACCAAGAGTGAAAACGTAACCTATGGTAGACCTCTTGTCATCCAAATCCCTTGCATAATCAGCACCATATCCCACAACTGAAGGAACACTCTATTGTCTACTAAACATGATGCCATAGTCTATAGTCCCTCTCAAGTATCCGAAGATCCAATTGACTACATCCTAATGTGATCTTCCTGGATTCGATAGAAACTTACTTACCTTACTAACAGCCTGTGCCAAATATTATCTTGTACAAACCATAGAATACATCAAGCCCCACTACACTTGCATATGGGATCTTTGACATGTCTTATACATCATCATCTGTCTTTGGGCACTGTGTAGTAGACAATCTGAAAATGGTTCAAGAAAAGGTGTACTTACTTAGTTTTTGCATTCTCCATAGCCGAACCCTCTAACACCTTCCCTAACATAGCCACTGAGACAACCATAATCTCCTGTAGCTCTTTCTCTCGCATCTCCATCCCCAAGAATCTTCTTAGCCTTCACCAAATCCTTCATGTCAAATTCTTTGGGTTCAACAAGATCTGAATTTGTTGACTTACTCATACTCTTTCTAAGCAATCAGCATATCATCCACATAAAGCAAATTAAAATGGATGAACCATCATCAATACTCTCTTCACATAAACACAATAGCGATTGATCTGTGAGCTGGGTCTGCACTTATGATAGAGTTAAATCTCACCATTGTCTCGGGGAATGCTCAACCCATAGTTACTTCACCATGTATCTAAGTGTTTCTATTATGTTATGAACTCTTCCGATGTACCAAGTAGATACTTCCTCTAACTCACCATGAAGGAAAGTTGTCTTTACATCCATTTGCTTCAACTCCATATCAAAATACGCTACCAAACTCAACATTGTCCTGATAGAGGTATGTTTGACCATGGGGGAAAAAATATCATCATAGTCAACCCCATGATTATGTGAGTAACCCTTTGCTACTAGGCAATCCTTGAACTTTTCACCTTCTTTTATGAAATTGTTTTTTTCTTCTTGTACAACCACTTGCACCCTATATCCCTCTCCCCTTTAGGAAGTTCCACCAACTCCTACATTTGGTTCTTATGCAGATATTGCATCTCCTCCTCCATAACACCCATCCAACTACCTTTCTCTTGGCTATGTACTGCCTCCTGAAAGTTAGTAGGATCCCCACTACTAGTGATTAGTGCATAAGAAACCAAATCCTCAAAACCATACCTGGTAGGCGACTTGATAGAGCATTTGTCTCTTCCTGTGACTATACTATAAGGTTGCTAATCTTTTGTACTGGTTCTCTCTGCATTCTGAGTATCATCCTCTGCATTATGAGTCTCCAGCCTCCACCCGTATTTACTCATATCAGAATGATTTTTCTGAGTCAGAAGGTCATCTGAGTATTCTGCAACATGGTTTTCTCATCAAAAACCACATCTCTATTGATCACCACCTTGTTTTGCCTCGTGATCCAGCATTTGAAACCTTTTACCCCTTTATGATATCCCAAAAAAGTGCATTGTCTAAACTTAGCATCAAGCTTTGATCTTCTTCAAAGAATGTGTGCATAGGCTAAGATGATCCACACTTCTGTCTCGAAGTAGTCTGGCTCCCATTTCGTCCACACTTTCCCTGCAAATTTCCCATCTAATGCTGCCCTTGGTGACCTATTGATTAAGTAGCATGTCATACTCACTGCCTCTGCCCATAACTTCTTTTCTAACCCTCCATTCAATATGATACACTGAGCTCTTTCAATTATAGATCTATTCATCCTCCCTGCTACACCATTCTACTATGGTGTCTTCGACCGTGGAAGTGCCTCCTCTTATTCTGTATGCCTCTACTCCAATCCCTATGAATCTTCAGTCTTGACCTAAGGTATTTATCTTCCTCCTGTCAGTTTTCTACCGCTTTTCTATAACCTAATTTATTTAATGTCTCTAACTTGTGCCGGAGGAAGCACAATCTAAACTTCTTTTCATGAGGTAGTCATCAATAAACTCACAAAATATACAATGCCTCCCAATGATGCTGTCTGTATTGGCCCCCAAATGTTTATATGAACATAATCAAGAATTCTTGCGTCTCGCGGTGTGGCTATTCTGAACTGCACCTTTATTTGTTTTCCAAACACAATATCGGTAACTCAACACCGCATGCTTGATAAATTCTCCAATATTTTTCTACGTATTCTTACCATCCCACGCTCACCCATATGCCTTAACCGCATATGCCACAAGGTTGTACTCTCTAACTCAAGCTCTACAGTTGCAACTCCACCTACAATCATGGTACCCATCAATTTGTAGATATTCCCTACCAGCTTTTGCCCCTTCATCACTGTCAAGACACCTTTGCTCACCTTCATTACTCCATTGGCAAATTTGTAACTAAAACCATTACTGTTTAGATTTCCAAATGAAATCAAATTCTTTCTCGAGTTAGGAATGATGTTCTTAACATCACACAGTTCTAATGACACCACTGCAAACACTTAACTCCGAGTATTCTATTTCAAAATAACCTCCGTATGGAAGACAATTACTCCATCAAAATTAACTAGAATTTACTAATTTGTAAGTGTCAAACCAATCTTTATTGGGCATCATATGATAAGAACATGCTGAATCAATAATCTAAGAATCCGTCAGATGATCTCGACTGGATGAAATCCAAGTTATCACCATCACAACCTTCTGAAGTCCTCTTCTACTACATTCACAAACTCACAACCCTTGTGTTTTGTAGTTCCTTCACCATTCCGACATTCTCATTTTATGTGCCCCTTTTTCCCGCACTTGTAACACTAAATATCCTTCATTCCCCTCAATTTGGATTGAGATTTGTTTCTAATCAACTCACTCCGAGACTTGTTTCTCCCCACGCCCTGGTTACTTATCGCCAAAAAAGCCCTTCATCTCTGCCAACCCCATCATAGCTTTTCCTCATTAAAGGATAGTAGAGCACCAGGAACCTCCAATTTAAATTTCTTTCCTCACATCAGTAGTAACCAGATTATCGAAAGACTCGGGTAGAGAATTGAGTAAAATCAATGCCATGTCTTCCTCTTCGAACTTCACATCAACTCGATTCAAATCACTAATGATCTGATTAAACACGTTTATGTGTTGATATAGTGCTGACCCCTCTACCATCTCTAGACCATACAACTTCTTCTTAAGAAGTAGCTTATTCGTTAATGATTTTGACATGTATCAACTCTCCAACTTCAACCAAATTGCTGCCAGAGATTCTTCATCCATGACATGGTACATCACCTCATCGGCCAAGCACATCCTGATAGTCAACGCAACCCTCATTTCCAAATCTTGCCACTCCATGTCCTTCATTCCTTCGGGTTGGGTTCTCCAACCAACGCTAACCCAAACCTCTCGCACTAACACATCCTTAACCTCCTCCGCTACACCGAAAGTTCCTGGAGATTCCTGGTTTAACTCTACCATGTTCAGATAGAGATCGCAGCCATCATACCATGCTCTGATACTGGCTATTGAAAATTGAAAAGCGGGAATGGTGATGATAATATGGATCTAAAAGCGAAAAATAAGAAGAAAACATTACGCATTTTACGTGAGTTCTAGAGTGTGCCTGCATCCACAGGACAACGGTCGAACGCTGCCATCACCAAACTAGGGGGTTACTATAGAAGAGTATTTATAATAACTCGATATGACCAAATTGCAAAATACTTATACCCTAAATATACCTTATCAGATCAGCAGGGGCGACTTCACTTGATATTTCGCCTTCCTAACAAAAGAGAAGAGTGCATGAAGCGGCACCGCCTTAATATGAGCCATGCCACAACACTTACAATAGGAAAAGCTTTACGAGGTAGACATTGGACTGAATACTGGTCTATTCTCACAAATGAATATCATTCATTCTCCATAATGAAATGGTCTGTTCTGGGTTATTTTTTTCCAATAGTTAACGGGAGTAGGTTGTTCTGTTTCAAAATGACCTTTGAACGTGGGTAATAAAATCCTTAAAAACCCCACAAAAAGACACACAAAGAAAATAATCATAGTTTATTTAAAATACATTAATTATTAGTGTGCAAGTGTGTTCAGAAACATATAATATGTTTAGGGTGATAAATTAAAAATATAAAAATTTTAAATTACTATTATTTTAATTTTTATATTTATCTTTTAATTTTGATTTATTTTTCATTAAGCTAAAGATAAAATATAAATTTTAAAAAATTTCAATATAAATACTTTAATAATTTATTTTAATAAAATATTAGAACTTCACACTTCTTATATTTTAGAATTTTTTTTACTAATTTATATTTTTAATATTTTGAAATAAAACATTCATAATAAATCAAAATATAAAAATTGAAATTAAAATAATAAACAATTTAAATTTTTATATTTTCAATTTTATACACAAACATATTATATATATTTTTTAATACACTTTACTTCTTTTCGACCTATCAAAACTGTTATTTAAAAATTTTCTTTTTTTTTTTTGGGTTTTCTCACGTTTAAAAATGATATTTTTGAAACAAGAACTGTCTCCCACACTGGTAATAACTTAATAGGAATTATTTTTAAATAAGTTAACTTGACCTTAGTTTCCCATACCTAATAGGAATTATTTTTAAATGAGTTAACTTGCCCTTAGTTTCCTATTCATCATAAACTTTTTTTTAAATAGAATCATATTGATAAACCATAGCATAATTCTTCCAAATATCTTTATATAAATGTGGTAAGGTGAGAGTCGGTCAATAGAAAAGTACTATGAAAAACAAATAAAACTGAAATCACTTAACTTAGGTCCCTTCTCCATTTGGGTTATTTTTAAGTTCCAGTTTGACATTATCTACTATGGGAGGATGTTTACATATGGGGTTGGAAATTATTATTATAGATTCAATATTTTTATTACTTTAATCTCTTTTCTTTCTTTTTTTTTTTTGCAAGCTATTGAGAAGATAAGAAATTTTTTCATCACTGTAGAGAAAGGGAATTTTAGTGAAGAATATCAAAGTCATCGTATAATAAAACTATTTTAATAATAATATAATTCAAATCAATTCAACTATTATAATATAATTTATCACTATTTCTTGACGATCATATTTTCCATGGTGAAGTAAAGATTGCAATGATAATTCATAATTTATATGAAAATCTTTAAAACTGGTTTAAAATTCTTCCATACTCTTTGTCTTGGAAGGTCCCTACAAGAAGATTTACTTCCAAATATCGAGGAGCATGAAGATTTGATGAAATAGAGGTAGTCCCTGCAGGACTAGGAAGTAGTTTCTGGACTAAGGCAATTCTATAAGCAGTAGGTGATTTTGACAAACGCGGACGCCCGACTAAAGGAGCAAGCTGGACGTGGGATCGAAGGCGCTTATTAGCTTAGAGGCTAAGGATCTTGTGGAGCAAGTAACCAATGAGCCTGAGATCTATTTGGTAAGAGGATAAATATCAAATCTTAGAGGATCCAGACTTTTAAGCTATCAAACCAAAATTAGAAATAATCTAGATATTATCTGGCAGGATACTAGAGCAACAAGTTTCCTATTTTCGCTATGATAGCTTAAAGGAAAGAATAGAAAATGGAAGGTAGGATATGGAGTCTTATTAGGATAATGATCTAACCTTATCAAGAATTCCAAGACTAATTCATAAGGCTATAAATTCACAACGTTGGAAGTTCTTGACACGAATATCGTGAGCGTAGTCAAGAAGAACGGCTGAAGTCCGAACATACTAAAGGAGTGCAAAGTAAAGCATACTCTCGATCGAGGTATTGCATCGCAAAAGCCTTTCATTGTGTAAGACAGATGTTCTTTATTTTCTTCATCTTATATTGATGTAATGTGGGTATAGGTGTGCGATGTTGTAGAGAAGGGAATAGAGGGAGTTCATTCTGAATTCCACTTGGAGTCATGATTAGGTTTTAAGAAGCGGTCAGGGGCGTAGGAGGAGCCCACTCACATAAAACTAATTGTAAACCTTGAATCATATAAGTGGAAATCCTTAAACCTGGGCACAATCCCATGGACGTAGACAGGTCATCGAACCAAATAAAGGATTGTGTGTGCGTTTACTTTATTGTTGTTATAGCATATATCAACTTTACATATAGATTGTAACTAGTTAGGAAACTTGTCTTATAGACTAAAAATAGGAAGGTTAGACTCGCTTACCCATTGTACAACCTAACCCTTTTCTATATATACACGTATGGATCAATGAAAATCACAAGGAATTATTCCTCCAATTCTAATTCAACCTGACAATAATCCGAACTGTATTTAGGGAAACGCGGTCCTCACTTTCATTTCCAATCCAAATACAAAAATTCACATAAATGTGAACCACATTTTCAATACCAAACGTATTTCAAATACTCATTGGGATACGAAATATACATTAAACATTTTTATGAAACTAAACATTTTATGAAGGGGCCATCATTTGATAACCCTACATTTGTACTTATCATTTACAAAATTTAGACTGTTTTCAATATCAAAACATTTACAAAATAGAATCAAGAGTTTAACTTTCTGCAAGATACTTTATACAAAATGAGTCAATTCAATTTCATGCATGCTGCGCTGAAGCTTTACTTTCTCCAATAGCTTTTACTGCTATTTTATGTTTGAAAGTGTCTTTACTTGTACCTATTCACTCCCAGATTATACTGCTGATAAAAACAACACGCTAAGAATTTTCATACTTAGTGGTTCTATATAGTTATATTCCCTCTTCATTTCATTTTAAATCGAAAGATGCAATATTTATAAAACAAGGCTTTTGTACAATTTTCAATGACTAATGCAATACAATATGAATATCTATATTTATTCTCATGAATCAATTACTATCTATTGCTATTCCTAAGCTATGATTTATAGGGTAAAGAAAGAGAAAAAAAATCATTCAAAGCACAAATCGTGCACTTTTCAATCTTATTATCATTTTGTCCTTATTGAATTTAACCTATGCTTTCGGTGCACATGATAACGAATCACCCAGATAGCCTCACTGGTTACAGTTTCGTGATATATATATATGATATATATATATATATATATATATATATATATACGTATTCTGGGTCATGTACACTCACCGGAGCACTGTCTCGATGGGCTACGATCATTATGCCACAATAGTACGTTTGTTCGACTCTTATTGGTATACCAATTTATCTCAACCCAAATTCTAACGGTTAACATTCTCAAGGGCATTAAATCATTCAATACAATTTACACAGATATATACATTCAGATGTAAATAGAACATTTTCACATTCATGCAATTTTTATGTACCTGTTTACGTTGTAATTGTCTCAAATCACTAAAACAAATCATTTCAAACACAAATCTGGTAATATGCATCTTTATCAATCATTTCCAAAATTCAAATCATTTTGTAATTATCTCAATATTTTAGAAATGAGAGAGAGTTTGAGAACAAACCAAAATCGTCACTGATCCCAATCTTCGTAATCTCGACTTCACGCGCTTTCCCTCCTCATCAACCCCTATTCAAATACAATGAAAATCACATATTAGTCGGTTGTTCTAGGAGTTCTATTTTCAGTAGGAATTAGAATCATCTCATTTGGATAACCAAAACTCAAGTTACGACATTTTAATGTCAAACTAGTCGATATGCCCACTATCGATCACCTAACGTTTTTTTTTATTCCGGGTCTTAACTCCAAATTGGTGTGTGTACGGTTCTTTCATTAGCTATGGTTATAAGGTTTCTTCTCCAATTGGAATCATCAAATTTGGATCACCCAAACTCGCTGGCGGCATTTTAATGTCAACTAGTCGATATGCCCAAACACCGATCACCCAACGTTTTTTCAATTTCTGTGGTCTTATAACCTATAAATTGGTAATGTTTCCTTCACCACCTGAAGCCATAGTCTTCAAGGTTTTTCTTCAATTGTAATCATCCAATTTGGATGATTATAACTTAATCTATAGCCAAAAACAAGAATAGGCTTGACAAATATTTGATGATTTTGAAAAACCCAACATTTCCCTTTTACAAACATTCCTCAAGACCAATCCTAAACCAATACTAATCAAATAATACATCAAAACGCAACCCCAACACAACCCCAAACTGATTCACAAACCAATCAAAATCACTTTATATAAGGTTAGGGTTTTTCCCCTAAATCCAAAACACAAGAAAGATATTAGGCTTAGTTTTTTCTACTCTTAAGCTCTTCTTTTCTTTCTTCTTCCTCCTTCTTGATCACTTCATCTCTTGTTTACATGGAGAAGAAATCACCAACAATGGCTTCTCCTTCTTCCCAAACCCAAAATGCACAAATGAGAGTTATGCCCTTTTACAAGACCAAATTTGGTCTTAAGTCAAAATCCTTCATAAGGCCTTGTCACACGCTAATTCCTATTTTCATTAGAGCCCTCATTTTAAAGTCTATTTCACATTCATTTTATTCATTCATATTTTAAAACTACACTCATTTAGGACCCTTGGGTCCCATTTGACATTTTTAGTAAATTTATTTGGCCGTGGAATTTTCCTAAGCGATATTTTTTTTTCGTTTAGGGATTTAAAATTCTAAAATTTCATTTATTTGTATTTGATAATCTTTACATGTTCTGAAAAAACTGTTAGGGTATTTTTAGGGCGTTACACAACCACTCTTCCTTCTGCCTCTGCTTTTGTTTCTTGATTCCTTCGCTTCGCAACATCCAGAGGCGTTATGATTCTTACCTTCACTCTTTGTGGATTTGTGTGTTAGGTTCTAGGGTTTTTCAAGAGTCATGTTTCTTGATTGGAGGCATTTTGTCCTCAATTCTTTCCTCGGGGCTTCCAATTATACCCAAAGATAAAGCCTGCTGTGCCCGCGATCCCTTTATAATAAAAACAAAATTTATGATGATAAACTCACCGTCCTAATTACTCGATTATAAAATTCAAATTTACTGAGGAGATGAAAATAGTCATCAAGTGATAAGGACCCTCTAACTGATGATTTCCAAAGAACTATAGCTGGAAGATGATGCATGTTTCTTCCTACAAATTTGTAATCCCATTAATCTGCAAAGTGCTCAAATTCATTAATCACTATGAGTTTGTTAAGGAGCTGATGGAATATTTGGAATTTATGTATTCTAACAAAGAGAATATTTCTCGCATATTTGATGTATGTAGAGCCTTTTATCGCTTTGAGAAACGAGGATCGGTCTCACTAAAACCTTCATGGACTCATAAAAGACATGAGAAACTAGTTGCATGCTATTACCTGGGCTAGTCCAGATGTTAAGGTTCAATAAGCTCAACCCAGTGATGCAAGATGAGTTTCAGCCTCATCTTCTGAGCATGATTCTATTGTAGTTGTGATTATGTCCAGCCTTAAGATTTCACCTTTTCTGGGCAAAATGGACTGCAGGGATACTTTATAGAGATCCTCTCACCTACCTCTCAATCCCACCCAACCCTTGTTTTTGGAACATTGGTGAGTAAAAAAAGCAACAATATGTTAGTGGTCCATAGTAACTCTAAAAGAGCTGCTCTAGGAGGAGTTGTATGTTATTACTGCAGTAATCTTGGACATGTTATACGAGACTGTAAGAAGCAGCATAGTCGAAATCAAAGATTTTCGTCGACTTATGTAGCTTCCACAAATAAGGCATCAAATCAACCAGTTCAGTTCACTAAAGAAGAATTAGCCAGGTTCCACTTGTATCAAGAATCATTGAAGTCTCCATCTACTCCAATTACTATTATTGTTGAGTCGCAACCCTGAATATTCTATTTCTTCTCTTTGTCCTCCGAATGTAAGCCATTGATTTTAGAGCCATATCACATGACAGGTAATCGAGTCTATCTCTACTTTTCAATCACAACTTTCACCCCACTCGCACTCTAGCGTATGGATCATAATCATGTGTTCTCGTCAGTACAATTTTTCATTCCATCTATTCTGGTCATCCATCTTGAGTTTACTAAATTTCATTTTTAATTTGATATCAGGAGTAAATTTAATCTCAAGTAATTTAAGTAAGTTATATTCTATTCTTCTCGATTTTGTCTCTTTCTTGATCTTATGACGGCTGCATTATCGGTAGAGACGTGAGTCTAGGTTCTGATTCTGATCATAATACCAAATAATCGCCACTTGTTTGAGTTACTACACCATTTGAGAAACATTGTTGATTTGGGCCATCCCTTTTCTTCCCTTGTTGAAAACTTATGTTCTTAGTTTTTTAGTTTGTCATCATTAGAGTTGTGAGTCTTATCAATTTTCAAAGCATCATCAAGCCATTCTAGTCCTATAGTCAATAAACGTGAAGAAGTTCTATCAATTAGTCTATCCAAATGTGTCCATGTCCATTATAAGTTCCAACCGGCTTTACACTTATTACTTTTGTTGATGATTATTCACTAACCACTTGGTTATATTTAATGAAACCGCTGCTATTTTTCTCATTTGATGTCTGCGCTTAAGATACACACTCAATTTTATGTTTCGCTCAAAGTCCGAGGTGATAATGTTAAAATAGTTTCAAAGTTTCGGGCCATTCAGCTCAAATGCAGCATCATCCATCGACTTCCTATGTTGATACTCCTTATAATCGAAAGTGGCTGGAGCGTTAATGGACACCTCCTTGAAATCGCCAGAGCTCTATTATATTTGAAATGATGTGCCCAAGCATTTGCGTGGTCTATGTTGTTTCCATTGCTTTTTTTTTTTTTTTAATTAATCGAATGCCTAAGGTCTTGAATTTCTGAACACTCAGACATATCATTTTTCCAAATAAACCTTTTTCCTATTGAGCCTGTGGATATTTGGGTATGCTTGTTTTGTTCGAGATGTCCGTCCCAGAGGCCCAAACTCAATCATAAGTCTTTGAAATGTATCTTTCTTGGTTATTCTTAGGTTCATAAAGGAATCCGATGTTATAGCCCTAGCCCTCGTAGGTACTCAGTTTGGACTAATGTCAACTTTCTTGAGAATGTCCCTTCTCTTCACCTCCAACCACATCAGTCTGGGGAGGAAGAAGCGACCCGTTTGTTTATACTCTGCCACACCCATTATCTCTCCAAACCGACTCATGCTTTGGCTCACGTAAACCTCCTATCACTCATGTCTATCCAGTGTCAAAACCCTCCACTCGAATTTCCCAATCGCCGCTTCACATCGAGATCTAATAAACCTTAAGCCGACTTCCTATTACTTCGTAAAGCGTAAAATAGATAAGCAGTTTATCCGATTTCTTCCGCTTGTTCTTATAACCATTTGCCTTCCTATTCATGTTCTTTGTTGCATCTGACTTTATTTTCGTTGCCTAACAATTTTCATGAATCCTTTATCTCACCTTAGTTCGTAGTGCTGATAGAGGAGATGATGCTTTGAATGGAAATGGTACTTGACTTAAGATGGGCCACTCTTATTGGGAAGAGTTTACTGGATGCCACTGGTTTTTGCAAGTAAGGTTTACCTTTGATGGTCTGGGCTTGCTCGATTGGTTTCGCGACTGTAAGCAAGAGGTATGCTCAAACCCATGGTGGACTACTCGACACCTTCCCAAATGCTAAGATGATATTTGTTCAATTTTTTTTCCCGTCGCTACTTCCTATTAGGATCTCCACCAACTTGATATTAAGAATGCATTTCATGGTGACCTTCAAGAGGAGGTGTACATTAGGAAGGTTTGTTGTCTTCGAAAGTCTTTGTATGGTCAGACATGGTTTGAAACATAGTCCCAAAGCTTGCCAAATTCAATGAAGAAGTCGAGAAATTCGGGGCATGAGGAAGAGTAAATTTGACCACTCGCCTTCTACAAGAACCTGTGTCATGTATCATTCTATCGGGTAGTGTATGCGCGGGATGATATCGTTATCACTGTAAGCCGATCAGAAGCCGATTCATCTCTAAGTCCTTCTTCAGCGGCCAATTCCATACAAAGGACTTGTGGATGCTAAGATATTTCGGGTATCAGTTATAGCAAACATGAAACATTTTATCTCAAAGAGGAAATTATGTGCTTGATTTACTGGCTCGAGACCTGAAAGTTTAGGTAAACCAAGGCAGTCTTTCTGAGGGTTTAAGCCAAAGAATTCCTACTAGAGAAGGCTTAAAACATTTATTATCTAAGAGAGAGGTTACTTAGGGTTTGGAAGTCGACCATTTTTATACAATCCAGCCCTGATATTTCCCACCCAAATGGCTGTTGTAAGTCACATATCTTCGCCTCCAACAAATCAATTATTAGTCAGAGAACATATCTTCTATGTTATTTGAAAGGAGCGTGAGGACGAGGTATTCTATATAGTAATCAAGGGTATAATGGGATCTGAATGTTTTGCATTTCATCGATTGCAGTCAAAGGAAGATGTGAGATCCACTTCACCTAGTATCATGAAAGTAGCAAGGGTTGCTTCGCTCGAGTGTAGAGTCTAATATGTGTTGAATGATACAATTGGCATGAGATCATGCTACTTCATCAACTCTACAAGCCTATTAAGACACCAAATCCCAAGAAACTCTAGTAAATAAGGCCCTTCATATTGCTTCTAATCTCAGATTCATGAATGAGTCCTACATACTGAGATAGACGGTCATTTCTGCTCATAAGAAAATATAACTCGCTTTGATTTCTTAAGCAAGATATGTGAAGACTCAAGAATCAATTTGGTGGATATTTCAAAGTCCCGGTGGGACTAGTTACACCCGCAGATTATTATCAATCTCACCCTGAGAAACTGAGCATACACCTCGGCATAATTGTAACATGAAAACCTATCATGAGTTCAGCAATTAGAGTATGATTTGATCGTCCACGTTACCCAACTACGACACAAAAACAGAACATTCCCATCACTTTGATTTGATCCCACCACGAATAGGGCAACGCACAAATCCCTACGGTTCGACAATCACAATCAAACTAGATCACACCAAATGACTCAAGGACTATGACCGAATCACACTTATATATGTCAAAACTAGAGTTCAAACAATATTTACATCTATTCACTTCTATCACACTTTGTAGCATTTTGTTCTTATAAGAACTCGATTCTAAGACCTCGCGTACACCCATCCCCTTTACCACTTGAACTAGACCTCAAGGACACTTTAAGTCAGGCAATGAGCCAAAAATCCAAAGGCTCATATAATGTTATGATAAACACAAACTTCTAGACAAAGTGTCTTTTCTCTATCTATTGAGAAAAGAGCCTTCCTTGTACCACCATCTCAAAGTAAATCACAAAATTGTAAGCTCTTCTCAGTCCCTGAAAACTGTGGGTCAGGTAGACAACTCTGGTCAACTGCTGAAGAATGACTTCATGGATCTTCTGCAATCCAAACACCACATCATCTGTGTCCTTCCAGGACTCGCACGAACTTAAA
Organism: Tetrastigma voinierianum; assembly: GCA_016808115.1. NCBI lineage: Eukaryota > Viridiplantae > Streptophyta > Magnoliopsida > Vitales > Vitaceae > Tetrastigma > Tetrastigma voinierianum. The sequence goes on along the minus strand of JAEQBH010009476.1, from coordinate 128,653 downwards.
ATCTAGATGTATTTTCTGTACAGGAGCTACCCAAAATACAACCTTATATAAAAAACGCAATACGGGCTCAATATAGGGTCATACAATGATCCATTAGGTCCAATTATGAGGAAAGTGGCCCAACCCAGGCCCACTCATCCTACACTACAATATTACTGTGATTACCATCATAGTCCTCAAGAGTTTTACCTTCACAAACACTCTAATAAATATTAAAATCATAACTAGGTTGTTCCAAAGTATTTTTACAATTCTTTTGCACAAAATACAAGCTAGAACTAGTTTTGTTCCAAGTTTCTTTATAAAAATTAATTATGTTTGGCCAACCCCCGCTTTCTTCATAACCCAGGCCCTGAGTGAGCATCGGTCCACATGCATACTCCTCAGATCAGTGGGTCCCAATGACGGCGAGCAATGTCCAAGAGGGTAAACTCCAAGCGCTACCCCCACCCAAGTTTTCATGCAATTCCATCTTCACAATCTAACATTCCAAGTAAAATGCAGTTTACTGGGAGCGCCTACATGCCATGAATGAAGTGTCACTCACCATGCCTTTAACATGAGTCACCGACTTCTCATTACGCTATGCCAAGTGTAAAACTCGTCATTAGTGTTTCACCCAATGACTTTTTTTTCCAAAACAAAAGCTTTTTGTTTTTAAACCTATCGACATCCTCGATAAACCGCTTTATTAAAAGCCATTAGACAATCTCCATTAAACAACTTTGGTTCAAAAGCATTGGACGCCCATAAACCGCTGACCAAAAGCATTGGACGGGGCCTCCGATAAACATCTTTATTCAAAAGCATTGACAATCAAGTAAATAGCTTTATTCAAAGTATGAAATGCACCTGAGACCATCAATGAGTCCAGCACTAAGCTCACTCACACACTCACCAAGAATGATGAATGATTATGACCATGTACACGCACCATTAATGATGTCCTGCAGGCATGAAATGCAATTATTGTCCATTTATACCATGCCAAGAGATGACGCACCTATAGGATGATTTAAACCACGTGATTACACTTAAGGCATCATTCTGACAAATCATTATAAATTAAATACTACAATGTAATAAACGATAATAATACATGTCACTATTATTATATTATATTGTTAAGCTGACATCTACAAGTCATCATCAACTGCCACGACTCTATGCATTTATACTCTAGCTGAATCGTGACACCATGTCCACAATATTTACAACCAGTTTCATGCAACGGCCTGTTCATATTATCAACACATCACAAGCCAAACCATTAGAAATATCACAATTTTGACTTCCACACACTCAACCAAGTATATCACTCAATTTGAAGCAATGATTAAGATGGTCACAACTCATATACCAATCAGAAAAAAAATCTATACACAAATCTCATTAAATGTTCTAAGTTATAGAAGTTTTGGAAAACGGACTACAACTCTGGGTTATATGTCCCACTTGGGTGATTCAAAAGCCTAACATCAAGTTCTAGATAGACAACTTCTGAAGATACGCTAAATCCAAATTACTTTTCAACCAAACACAGTTCCAAACGTAAACCGATGCGAGGTTCAAGTTAAACAAGGCAAAATTTCTGTGGTACTCGAAAAATAGGACTGATAATTTATAGTTATAAATGTCCACTTTGGGTGATCTCAAAATCTCAACCAAGTTCTCGATTGCAGGATGTAGCTGCACTCTTACTAAGGATACTAGTCCAAATTCTCACTTTTTTCCAATCAAAATCGAAGTCCCAAAAATCCTGACTGAGATCGCCAAACCGCAAATCAGCAAATCTTAAAACACTATAACATGGGTTGGTAAATGTCTAATTTGGGTGATTTGCAAGCCTACCTCAATTCTCAAATAAGGCTACAATTTCCTTGAAGGATACTAGTCCAAATTCTCCCTTTTTCTAAACTAAAATCAGCCCCAAAACTGGACATCATATAGGGTCAAAATATTATTAATCGCTCTTATAACCCATTATTTTCGCTAAACAACCCCCCAGAGGGCAAAAACGCCAAACAGCCCCCTTGGCGGTAGTAAACTCAACCAAACAAGCCCTAGAATGGAAAGTCAACCAAAGTAGGGAAGAATTTACCTTCTTAAATCGTGAGCAACGCCCTGGTAGTTTCGTGAACACTCAACCCAAAGCTCACCTCCCGAACCTTCCGCTTGAAAAACCCAGCTTAAACCTTGGTGCTCGGTATCCACGCATAGCTCTCGCCGAGTACCGATTTCTTTAAACCTAGCCCGCCGGAAGATCGCATCAACTGATTCATAGATCGTGGCAGGTTAGAGCTTCTCACACCTCTATTCTCCTCTCACTAATCGATAAGGCTTCAAAAATGAGCTTTTCCCTTTTTTTTCGCCTCTCCTTTCACATCTGACTTAAGTTTATGGAGTGGCCTAAAGCACCACGTGTCACGCGATCCTCGCTTTAGGATCCGCTCCACCCTAAACAATTTATTTTATTCTGGGCTTCAAGTTCAATTTATTTTAAATGAACTAATCGGTGCTACCTTAACTCCCGATATTCTCGTAAAAATCTCATCCCTGTGAGTCACTAGACGCCCGTTACCTCGAAAATATTGAAAAATCTTATTGTCTCGGAATTGAACAAAATTTTATGGGTAGCTAGATTTCGCGAGACGAATCAAACGATGAAATCCATTTCAAGCTATCGAGATCTCAGAGAATTTTCTAGGCTTCTAAACCATTATGGTAATTTATTATTATTATAATTTTTTTTCCATTTTTTCCAAAAATTCTAATTTTCCTATGCTTACATTCTTCCCTCTCTTGCACTTCGTCTCGAAATTCCCCACACACATACACTCAATCCCATGCATATGCAACCGTACGTAACAAGAAGCATATAAACCATCATTTAATCACCAAACGACTAAACCACTGTACCTTCATCCAGCCCAAGAAAGGATAGGCATGTGCGTGATCGTGTCCTCGCGCTCCATGTCGCCTCTCCAATCCTCAAAGATGCCAATAACACCTTCTGAGAATAGCCTCAGACGGCCTTATGTGATCAAAACCGAATCCCGCCATCCACTTAGACACGCGACCGGCCCCTCCTCGGCTGTCTCATCCGACAATACTAACTCTCCCCAATCCACTACACGAATGATCTCGAGTATACCGAGCATGAGACATGGAAATCAATTTCTACGGACACTGATGTAACTCGGTGATGGGCGCTAACCGATATGCAATCGTGTTTCACCTCTCGAGTAATCTTAAAGGCCTGATATATCCCTCGACGCTCAGCTTCCCAACTGCCGAACCTGACCACTCCCTAAGCACTCACCTGGAAGACGATCACCCACCTCAAACCCCAGAGGTCGGCCGTCGTCTACCTCCTGTGGCTGCAATCCTTCCTGCCAGCTCTAAGCCGTGAAGACGTTTTTCGTATCAACCACCCCTTCTTGACGTTCTAACCAAATCCGACCACAGGATCTCTCCACCTTCGTCCAACAAACTGCGCATTCCCTGACATGAAGCCTCCCATATAAAGTCTCCCCAGTGTGCCTCATATGCTCAGCTTTTGACAACCATTGCACGCGAACCCCACTAAGGGTAAGATCTTCCCAAACACCCTCAAGATCCACAGTGATCGCATGCTCGTGAGGGATGTCTTCCAAAACCTAAATAGTTCTTTCCGACTAACTGCCTGGTTTGCATGGGATGAAAGCAAGCGCTTCATCAACTGCGGTTCCCATGGCTTTCAGAAAACCTTCCAAAAGTGAGCCGTAAACCTAGGATCCTGGTCCGATACATGTAGACCGACACCTCGCATGTAATCCCAACACCCTTTGCAGAGCATATATATATATATAGTTATCTCCGCGTAATTCCTCCAAAGGTGAAGATCATCTGATAGCGTAAAATGTGCCAACTTGGTGAGCCTGGCCCCACAATCACCTGATCGTGGTCGCTTTCAAAGACGCCCGCGCGGGGTGAGTCAAAGTCCATCGTGATATGTTCCCACAATTCCTCTAATCATGATGTTTTGTATATTACTTTAATACAAATGTTGATAATAATATTAATGAATAATTAAGATAAAGATGAGTTAAAATTAATAAGAATGGATTTATTGCCAATAAGTATTTTGGTTTGAGATAGTTAAGGGTTGAACATGACAAAGAGAAGAACCAAGTTTAAATCTCCAAAGAAACAGTAATATTACTAAGAAGTGCAATGTCAAGTGAATAGATGTCAAAAGAAATAAAGCAAATATATAGATTTTTTTATTTTAAATATTGGGTTGGTAACTTTAACATGTAACTTAAAATTAAGTAATAAGTTATAAATTAACGACTTAAAATTACCTAAATCACAGCAACATGTTATCAACACTCATGATGTCATTGAGAAGTTGACTCCATCAATTACTTAATTTAGATTTATAATGAATTATAGTTTAATACAGAGTGCTATGAAGATAAATAAATTAAAATGAAACTCCATATGTTAACTTATCATTACAGTATTGTGGGATCCAAAGCCATATTGAAACACAATCAAAACAGTCTATAAAGAGTTTATATCCTGTTTAACTGATGTCAACTAGACTGCTGTACACAAAGTTTAATTGAAGCAAGAAGATAAGGATTACTTCCTTTTGAATTGCTTTTATTTTAATAACCATTGATGTCCATGCTAGCTTATGTGCATTTCGACTAATTCCACAGGATCATGAAATTAACAATTAGGTAAACCTTCAATAGCCTCTTGAAAAAGAAATCGACTGTTAATACCATCGAACAACCTCAACCTAATATGCCACTGCCCAACCAAGTTACCTCCCACATACCTTCTTTCACTCCTATGATAAAGCAAAAGCCAAACATTTAATTCATGATAAAATATTGTATTTATCTTTAATATTCTACAAGCTTTATACAACTCTTAACCAAAACAAAGATGAAAAAGACTAGCTCAGACAACCATCTCAGCTTTAACATCTGTTGATCCCAACATCCAACCTCATGGTTGGTTTGTACTGATCAGGGCACAGCTGCACCAGTCAAACACATATTCCACTCACAACAGGTTTGACCATAGAAGTTCTAAGCCTTCTTTCCAGGGTTTGCCTTAGGAACATGCCATACATATCTTGGCGGTATTTGTCATTGAGAACAGCCGCTCACAACCATGCTACTACAGCTCTATGAAGGTGTTTGTGAGCGCCGCAGTTTGCCCCTTGTGTCCGGATGGCCCTATGTGAAAACTCTCTACACACATCCACAAACCCTTACTGGTACATTCTCATTAGCTTCTGGCTCCTCCCCTCATTTTCTCCTGCTTAAGTGTTTCCTCAGCAAGCAAGGCTGTTTCTTCTGCACTCCTGTGAAGGGGCCCTGGATTTCTGAATCAGGTATTTCAGTTAATAGTAGTGGTGATCTCGGGGACTTCAGACAGGGTCCAAGAAGTTCACTTTCATCTCAGACTATGAATCTACTTTTGTTGATGCGGATAATTGGCTTCTTCTCCTTCTTGTGGGGTATTCAGAAGAATTGTCCCAGCTTGGATGCAGAGCTCAACCACAGCTGGAATTCTAGGAATTGAGAATCTCTCTTCATGGGAAATACGCCTACCAAGACGGTCTAAGAGGTGAAAAGCATCAACAGGTACCAATATATCTTCGATGAATGCATTTGTCCATTCATGAGCGCTCTTGCGGATTGAAGCCTGTAGACTTCACATGACCTGAAATACAAGCCCCATCCGTCCAACATGGATTTCGTTACACCACCTGCAAAGTTATTCCAAAGCATTGTTATTGAACGTTAAGGAAGAGCTTTCAAACATCTTAACAACAACTATCGATCACTGGACTGATGTCTGTCCTAAATAGAGAGGAGAGTTATGACGGAGTAATGCTACTAGGGAATGCGATATCAACATCATACATATCTTTAAGATTGAACCAGCCTTCTGGCCGTGTGCCACACTATATGAGAAGCTATAATCTGGGGTAAAATCACCTGCTGTTAGATTCAATAAATGCTAACTAATATTACATAAGTTCAGTTTCAAGTTTTATCAAAATTATAGGTTACCCTTTGATATAAAGAAAATAACTCTTCATGGGCATTGAATGGATGCATGGAAATGTCAAATCAATAATAGATCTACACACATCAGAATCTGTGGTAAGATCTACTGGAATTCTACCAGTAAACATCAAACCAACCATACACAATAAAGCAGAAAATTTGGTATGGTAATCAGCTAATTTGGATGAGTACAATGTTCATTAAACAAATTCCCAAAATCTGTACCTAATTTTTCTCTATGAAAGTTATCATGAGTGGCATAATACATGACCTTATCTTCTTTAATGCATCCTGTCCCTCCAATTGTCATTACCAGAAACCTGCAAATTATCCAGATTCACTTGTATATAAAGAATTGGCCCATGAAAAGACCCCATATTGATATTTAGTACCATGATTGCCGTAGGCAGCCAAGCAAGTACATCAGACATGCCCAGTTGATGTGAATTCATATAACATCCCCAAGCATTTCATTAGTTTTCTTTGAAGCATAAACAAGGAGCCATACTGATGACAACAGTTGATTTTTTGAATGTAGGTTCACAACATATCAAAATGGGTGCTAGCTATGTTTCTAAGAGCCATTGAGATGATGAAAGCAACATTGGTTCACCGTATTAAACCTTACAAATGTAACATATAGTTCGTTGTGACCTGAAACCAAGAATATTCAAATCCCAAACGGGGCTAAGGTGAAAGAAGTTGCATTTGGGCCATGGAATCATACATCAAAATGTTTTCTAACAACAATGGTTTTGCAAATAATCATGCAAGAAAGGCAAACAAATATGGTAAGAAAAGAATTAGCAAATAGATAACAAATGAATGAACCTTGAGATCATTGAGATGTTTCTACCAAGATAGAATGCCTGAATTTTAAATCAAGAAGGTTTCTTTTTTCCATTTTCTTTTTTGAAGGAGCCAGATGATTTCACAGTTCCCCAGAGACATTCTATGCTCCTATTACAGCCAAGAAAGTTGTTTAACATGGACATAAGGAAGAGAATTACTTGTGCACAGCAGGCAACACTTTCATAGGAGCTTCTTGACATTGTTGATTCACTGTAGTTCTTATCAACACATGAGTGCCACTGGTATATTTCTAACTGTGCAACCCATTCTTTGGCGGTGGAATTGGTCTCCTAGGTTGGCCCTTCATGCTCTTCAGCCTCTCTCTTGCAGCTCTTCTCAGCTCCACTATAGGTTTTGGAAAGGGTTTCTTCTCCTTTCTTGAGTAATAGCGAGGCAAATCTACATTTTGGGATAATTGCTGTGTATAACCGAAGAATGGCATTTATGGGCAATTTTTGATGGGATTTGAACTGTAGAGGAAGTTTGAGTCTAATGCCACCATATACTACAACAAAATAAAATGATTTCAGAACACTATCCATTTACCACATAAATTCTTAAATCATGTTAGCTTGAGGATCACATTGAGTTGCACAACACAAACTTATTCACAATACAGACAAGTGCTCAATGCTGATCTCAAAATTTAAAACAAGCTGTTGATAAAGAATCTGACACTGGTTTTAAAAGCCACAGTTTTCTCAAGATCCTAGAGTTGCAAATCTCAAGCAACATTTCCCAATCCAGATTAAGTAAAAAAGCAGGCTTCAAAGAACAACCTAAGGATCTGATGTTGATAGTTAAAATAACTTCAACAGCTATGCATTGCAGTAGAAAATAAATCTGAATAATTTAGGTAATTTTGATATTTTAAGTTATAGCAGGAATTTTTAGTAAAAAATAAACTGATTTCAAATAACAAAGTTGCAAATATGTCTTATTAGTTTTATAATAAAAATAAGAAAACTTTCAGAAAGTTATAAGAAGATCAATTGCAAAGTTTATTAAGAAATCATTAATTTCAATACTAAAAACTATAAATATAATTCTTATTAGTTTTAATAATTTAAATAATAGAATGAGGAAAAACATAAAGTTTTTGGATATAATTTTTACATGAGTTATTTATGGTTTAGTCGAGCAAACATATATGTTGGTTAACTTCAGAGAAATTTTGGAAAATGAGTATTGAGGGTGTTCAGAGACAACCTTTAAAGTTTACTTTTCTCATCAAAGATATTAGGGGCCAATTTTTTTAAACTTATTTTCCTTCAACAAAGGATCTCATACTAATGTGTTAAGATGAATTTTTAATAGGCAAGAAGAAAGAACAGGAAGGTTTCTGGAAAAGAACAATCTCTGCCCTTTATTCATTCCTCTTCCATTTAAATAAACCCAACATGACAGCAACAACAACTAAGCAGCTATTTACTAGGAAAAATAACAGACCACTAAAAAGATAACCGACCACTTACCCACAACCAAATAATGTAGTAAAAACAACTTTCATAAACCAACTTAAAACAAACTAACACATATTGACCCCACCAGTGCAGACTGCTTGCCATACGTGGACCCACTAGCACACATCAAGTTCCCCTAAACTTTGTCCACAAGGGAAATAATCAGGATAGGCACGCACAAACCGCCTGCCGCTTCTCCCACGTGGCATCTTCAATGTGGGCACCCTTCCATTTAATTAAAACTGTCTTTGACGGTATTTCCCTTTATGAATGATGCTACTGTCCCAAAACGGCCTCCGTCGCATGACGCTTGAATCATCGGTCAGGCAAGTCGTGAAGCAATGGGAGGACGTCATGTTTCTGGCAAGAGTTTACATGAAAGACATTGTGATAAGAACCACCGGCAATCTGCGATAGGCTTAGTTAAAGGTTTCACACGAGCCAAATTGATATGGGCATAAACGTGGGATAACTCGAGAGAAGCACCTGGCATCAAGATTAACGATAAGGCTGCAATTGGTGAGCAACCCACAACCAACCGAAAAATGACGTCACATTTGGCATTGACGCATATTTTCATACGATCTTGCCCCCCGATGCAAATTGTATGCAAGTCTCGCAAAATAGAATCTCGGTCCAAATAAGAATCCACTACCCGCAAATCCTGAGTCTGTGAAACATATGGCAGTGGAAGTGGGGGCATGCCATAAACTCCGCTTCAAAAGGAGACATCTTAGCGGAAGAATGTAAATGAGGGTGTTATAGCTCACCCGCCCATGGCAACCACTCTTTGCCACCTCCATGGTTGACTTCCAAAGAGCTATGACCAAATATTGTCTGAGAATTCATTAACCATCAAATAAAGTTTACCTGATTGAGGATGCAGAAGCAGAACTGGCGCAGCTTTGTGCCGCCACTGAAAAGAGCCTTCTAAGAACTAATGAAAACTCCTGTTCAACTGATAATAGAAGTGGTGATGCCATGTAGCCCACAACATGGGAGATAAAAATCTGGCAACGAGAGAGCGTGAAAAGTGTGAGGGCTCAATGAAGTGGGAAAGATATTTAGCTTAGTTCACACCGACGACCATAATGGTAGTGTGCCTCGTGGAAGGGAGGTAAGCCCTCAATGAAATCCATGGAAATGTCCGACCATAACGGGGTGTGGGGACCTAGAAGGGCTTGTGTAGGAGACCAGAGGGAGACCAGATGTGACATATACTATCTCGATGAGCCAGACATACCTCACACCGATCACGAAGTTCAAATACATGTTCCATTTTGGGCCAACTTAAATCACTAATGAAGGCGAAGCAGAGTTTTGTGAAACTAAAAATGACCAATTGCGGGGGAGCATGACACTTACAATAAGTGTAGGACTGAGATTTCCAGGATTGGGTACACCTTCCCATAGGAAACCAGGATGCTGCCATCCCCGATGAACAAAATGTGGAAGAGAATAGAGAGCCATAGAAAGGATCTTCAAGCATTCGTTGTAAATCGGCCCACCACCCTGCTCTCGGCTGAGAGAAAGAGAGGAAGGCAAGCTCGCTTACGAGAAAGAGAATCATAGCCTTGGTTTGCAAGTCCCGTTTGTATTCAATTTTGCAGTCATAGCTCAAGAACTTAGAAGCCAATGTGGGCTTGTGCCGGGATGGTGATTCGTTGGTCCATAAGATATTTGAGACTCCTCTGGTCTGTGTGAACTGTGAAAGTGCGGCCTAGCAAATATGGTCGCCAATGTCGCATCGACTTTACATAGACTACAACATCTCCTTTCAGTAAGTGACAGAGATAAAGCGACTTTTAGATGTTGGCTAAAATAAGCCAAAGCGTCGCCATGCTGCAAAACGCACACCAATTCGTTCCGCATGCTATCAGACTCCAAATAACAAAAGGTTGCGGCTTTCAAGAAGACTCAAGGACAAAGAGTGTTGGTGAAAGCACTTAAGGTCGGGAGGAATCGGGCCTGGTCGACCACCACTCCAAACGTATCTAAAGTTAACACCGTGATGAAGAGGCATCAATCTTTCCAAAGTGTCGGATCTAATTCATACAGCCTCTATAAGTCCCAAAAATCCACGTACCTCCCTATGTGTAGTGGGGATGGGCCATTCTTCTACTGCCTGAATTTTAGAAGGATCAACAAAGACACCATCGGCTGAGATGATGTGCCCAAGATAATCCACTGAAGTGACTCCAAAACGGCATTTATTCCGCTAACGTGGTTGGCGCTAAGATGGTGAGGACTGCTTGAGATGCGAGAGATGTTCTTCCCAAGGATTTGAGCCATATTAATATATCATCGAAGAATACTAGAGCAAACTTACGTAAATGAGGTCTGAAGATGTCGTTCATTAAGCTCTGGAACGTTGTCGGAGCGTTAGGTGAGGCCAAACGGCATGACAACAAATTCGTAGTGTCCTTCATGGGTCCGAATGCCGCTTCTAATATCTCTCCTGAACTCGGATTGATGGTAGCTTGATCAAGATCGCTTAAAATAATGGGCACTGTAGAGTTCATTCAGGAGCTCGTCAATAACCGGGATTGGATATTTGTCTTTAATGGTCATGGTATTGAAAATTTCTATAATCAATATTAACAAATACTCACTTCGTGTTTTTATGTAATTCAGGAGAACCGAGATGAGAATGGGCTGTCACTGGTCGCACGACTCTGGCTACATCTCATACAATTTTCTATCTCGATTTTTTGATAGTGAGGGTAGCGGTGTAATCAATGCAATGGGTGGGGGTATTTGGCAAGAGGAATTCTGTGGTCACAAGAGGTCACAGTGCGAGTTTAGGGGTTGAAAGACTAGAGAAAATTGACAAGAGCTGATTTAAACTGGAGGATAAGGTGTTAGCGGGAGGAGGATTTTGCGGAGAGATTTGAATTAAAATGCGTGTTCCATAACCTCCTGGCCCCGCGAGCTTCCTTATCCGTGTGGAGGACTCTAAGTCCATGGTTTCTCATGCCTCTGGAAAAGAGTAGAATTGGCTCAGGGTAGTTTGGAATGTCATCGTGAGTTGGTGGGCGTGAACTGCTTCTACCGGTCCCAACATGGCAAGCCATTAGATTCCGAGAACCATGGGACACGCTGCTATTGGCAAAACGTAGCCTAGAATACTGACACTCAATGACAGCTAATCCTTTACATAAACTCCCCCGTACATTCACTTTTTGAGTAGCTACATTACTCAGATGCTCGCGAGAGACCTTAAGGCCAAGCTTCAGCTAAGGTCCACAATGAAGCTATGCATACGCTACCGCCACTAAGATCGCTACTTGCGGAGTCAGCAAAGATACCGATAACCCAGAATGTCCTGGATGGTCACACTCGGGAGTGGCGCAAGGAGATTTCGTATCACCCGAGTTCGGCTTCAGTGTAGGTGGTTGATCTCATCGTCTTCGGGTGGCATGTCAGTCACGATCATAAAGATTGGTCGTCACACCGGTGCCCCTGAGTACTTCTCATCGCAGGAGGTACAGGTCTTTTTCTCGCCGGGACGCGAGCTTCCCGGGTCGAGAGCCATCGTATACTGGAGTGGTGTTAGCCACGCGCGTCTGAGTCGACCTAGAACCCCCAGCGTGCCAGGAGCCACATTTACCCGGCCAGTGATTGCCAAGCCTGCAGAACGTATTGATCTTAGTCGCCGCTGTGTGAGGTCGCGCTTCTTCGACAATCAGATGATCACCGCCGCCAAGGTTTCTGGGATGCCTTGATTTTGACATCCAACCTTATATCATCTTTTAATCCCGCAATGAAATCTCTTCAAGCTAATAAGAAATCCTTCCTAGCAGTCATCAATCCGATGAAGAAAGCCGAACGAACCTAAGTGTTTGGCTAAGGGCAGGCGGCTCACGGAGCCGGTAAGTGCTTCATGGGATCGTCAGAATCGCTTGGACCGAACCTCGTAGGGAGTGCAAAATTTCTCTCTTTAGTAGCAACCGACCAAGAGAGTACCCTGAACTTAGGTTAACCAACGATACCATTGTAATGCAATACCTCCTGCAAGTGGAAGGAAGCATCAGGTTTTGGACGGTCTCAGGGAATGTTTTAAAGGAGAAGAACTGCTCGCCTCAGATCTATGTCGGTCTTGCCCATCAAATGCGTGAAAATCGAGTTTCGGTGTGATGGGTAGAAGTGTCACTATTAGAGCCGAAGCTCCACCGGGATGAGGAACCGACCCTACTCAGCCAGATGGGACGTAGACGAGTCAAGTGGTCACACGTATATTGAGCTACTGAACAAATTGTGCAAGTTGCATGGAGCTGTCCCTGACTGGAATGAATTTGCTCCAAACTAGACTCATGATGTGATAGGATGTTGTTCACCTCATCTCGGAACGCCGCGTTCGTCTTGCCTCGTGTTTCCATGGTAATGAGCCACGGAGAGGATAGAATGAAGGTTATAAGGAGAGCAAGAATGCCTGGCACCACTTTGTTAAGATGAATTTCAACAGGAAAGAAGAAAGAATCAGAAGTGTTTCCGAAAAGTAATACCCTCGCCTCTTTATTCATTCCTCTTCCCATTTGGAAATGTTAAACCTTAACACACAAAGAATTCAACAACTTCACAAATTTATTTACTTCAGGAAAATAATGATCATCAGAAGATAAACCCACTCACTCTTACTCCACAACCAACAACAAAAACAACTTGCTAAACCGACTAAACAAACTAACACATATCGACCAATTATGCAGACTTCAAGTTTGCCACATAAGGACCAATGTAAAGGCTAACATCATAATGGCATCTATTTTCAATTTTCGGGGCACTTGCCCTTCAGCTTACTAATACACCATCTGCCATGAGTACAATCTATACAAGAATAAGAAACTTTATTAAATAGCCAAATATATCATAACAAAATATATAAGAATATGTAATTTAACATAGGTAACAAATAACTCACTTCCAATTTATAATTGAATCAAGAAGGCTGCAAAGATTAAACTTAAAAAATATGATACAATTGCTTTCTCGCAAGAGCAGAAGGTTGAGAAAATAATAAGGGGATGGAGATGTATTATATAAGCTTAGGCTAAAGGAAGAAATGGACAGTAGAAGATTTTGAATATGGGGTTAATACACAGTAAATATTTATTCTACAAGGAAAGAACACAAGGAAGGAACACAAGCACTGAAGGATGTGAAGCAGTGCACCAATATAGAAAAAGGGACAAAAGGAGGCGACGCACAAAGACTAAAACTGAGAAAGACTTTACATCAAGGAAGGTAAAATTCTGTCTGAACTCCTCAAGAGTCAAGGTCTTCTTATCAGGAGAATAAAGAATCCAACCAAACTCAATTTGCATTTTTAAAAAGTTTCCTCTATGAATGGATTATCCTCTAAGAACCCACTTACTAGTGGCAGACAAGTTCTTCAATCTTAATTTACATCCACCCTACTCCCTTGGCTTCTCTAGGGCCTTCAAGTAGAGCAAGAACCAGCCTCTATAGCCTTCCGATGACTAGCTGACCAAGAGAAATTTAACTTGGCTTCACTAAAGTGGTCTTTAAAGATAACCTGTTAAAGGAATTCAATCCAGTCAGAAGAGAGCACCTATCAGAATCAAATCCCACCCACCTAATTGGTGACAACTACATTTAAGAACAAAGAGAGAGGGCATCTCCAAGTTATATAAACAACTTTCCAGAACCTTTATTATACAAGAAAGGCAACCCATCAAACACTTTAGATGCAACTGCAGTAATTTGATAATGGAAAAAACACCAGCCTTTCATTTCAAAGTGTCACACTTAGTTTCTTTGCTCAATAATATATATAAGGGGGAATGTAATGCACTTTTCACAGCTTGATTTCACATGACTAACATATAATTTGAGAACACAATATCCTGCCAACTGGTAAAGGAATTCACATGAATATTTTGAAATAAGCCACCCATTTTTTATCCATTAGTTGAAAACTGCAGTTTCACCAACACTTATCCATAGCGCAAACAGTCAGTAGAGTCTCAATACTGATCTTACCTTCAAAGAATCATCCAAACTCAGATTTGGGTATGAGTTAAATTTTAGAAATTCCAATCTTCTGTTGTGGGAAACCCTAAGGGGACCGAAATTTGTAGATAAGACCCTTCCTTTATCATGGAATAATGCTTTCGTTCCAGATGATATACAAGAATGGCAATCATCCCTGGAATCAGGGAAAGCAAACAAATATAATTTTGATCGAATTACTCTTGCAAACAATTGGCAACACCATTAAATATCATCACCAAGAATTAGGAATTACACAATACTCCATTTTATGCAAATTAAAAAAAAAAAAAAGGCAACCAAAAGAACATGTTCGAAATTCTCGTGAAGTGAATTCTGCATAAAAAAATAAAAAATAAAAATGTAAACACTTCAAGAAAAAAAAGGTCCTAATTCTAAAATTCCAGTAAGAATCAATGATCTAACACAGAATGAGTACTGCATTACTTCCCTGTTCCTTTCGAAAATCTAGAACCCAGCTAGAGTGAGTTTAAAAATAGACGAGAGAGGCCTTGCAAGGGTGTGTGGCGGGATGGTGGGGTGGTGGGTGTGGATGTCCTTCGGCGGCAGCAATGCATGACTACTGATACTTCAGGAAAGAGATTGCTGTTTTCTTTTGTATTGTTTTAGTCAATTTTCTCAGCAAACTAACAGAAGATGCATAGAGAAACAGAGAGAGCAAAGAGGGAGAACCTATGTTTAAGAGTGAAGAGGAAGAAGCAATTCGAGGGTCGTTGAGCCGCTGAAAGTGGGAGATTTGGGCAGTTACTCCACAGCTCAACGCCATTTCTTGTCTATAGATTTTTCGGAAGCTGCGAAAAATAAGGATTGCAGCTCTGGTGATCGCTGTCGGGTGTTAAATTCAAGATACTCGATTTAGCAATAGGTTTTTACCTCTTTTCCTTTTATTTGGGTTGAATTAATTTATATTTTCATTACATGGGATGGATGTCGAGAAAACATGAGAGGGGGATATTGACAAAAGAAAATTTACTGCTTTTTCTTTCTTTTTGGGGGGAAGGAGAATAATTTTATTCATTATATAAACACATAATCAGTTCACTAAAAATATCATGAATACATAACATCCAAGCTTAAGTATTAAATGCACTCATTTATATAGTTTGATAATTTTATAAAAACTATAATAATACATATACTCTGGGCTTAAGAATATATTAACGATCACGATTCGATCAATCGAATCTACTTATCGTTTCTACTACTTCTACATATAAAGAAAGTCATAACAAATGATTTAAAATCAATCTATCATACTAAGATGACACAAATCATACGTTACACTAGACAACAAAAATACAAAAAAATAAATTAAAATGAGTACGAAGGAAGAATCCACTTTAATAAAAAAATAAGAAAAGCAGACATGTATTTAATACTTAATTATCCTCACTCAGAAGCAAGAGAGGCACTTGCCCATGATCCACATGGAGAAAAAAAAACTCCATGTGAAAAATAGGCTTATGATTAGGACAAAAAAAAAATTGACAAGGGGATAAAATAAGGTACAAACAAAGATTAAAATTTAGGTAATAACCTAAATTAAATAAATATTAATACTTTCATTTTAAACCTAACATAAAATTAATTAAATGAGTATTAGATAAAAATTGAGGCTAATAGTCATATTAGGATTTTTATTTTTATTTTTTTGCATTCTATTGTTTCTTGGAAGTTGGATAAAGTTTATTATTATTATTTTTTTAATGTTACAAAGCAATACGCTTTTTATTTTATTTTTTTCTTTTCACTGCTTTCTTCCTTCCTTTGTCCCCTTTCTTCTACACTGCTTCAAGCTAACCTCTCATGGAAGTTGCCGCCTATAGTAAAAGCCACTAGCACCTTGGTGGCGACAACTTCCCATTCGCCAGCTAACCCGCTTCATAGTAAAGCCACTAGCACCTTTGGTACGACACAAACTTCTCGACTTTAGCTAACCTCTCCAAACTCAAGTTTGCTTTTAATCTTATTTTCTTCAATTTTTTTCTTCTATTTTCCTTCCTATTTTTCCTCCATTCTTCAAATGGAAATATTCATTATTTTAGTGGATATTTATGTGAAATTTCATTGAAAATCATCATCTTGTCTTAGTTATACATTTTGTCAAATTTCTTCAAACTTAAATTTTCTCGAAATTTGCATGAAATACCGACATTGATGGAAAATTTTCCTCTCGAACATTATCTTTTGCATATTTCTTTTGATAATCCATATTCGAAAGAAAGGAGTCCTCTAAACATTTTCCCTTAGATCTATTGAGAACACAATTTGTAGATTTATTTGTTGGTATTTTGAAATGTTTGTGATTAGGTTTAAGTTTCAATTGTTATTGGTTTTGCTTTTTAGTTGGTGCTTTTGTTTGAAAATTAAGCATGATATTTATTATAAAACAAAAACAGCAGGAAAATGAAATGAACATTCACCTTGTATACCTGTCATTTGTTGTGTAGAAAAATATAGATAAATGAGTCAAAATAAAGAATTTTTAATGGAATTTTTGGAAACTCAATTTCTCGTTACTTCCTACAAGTTGTCAACAACTAATGAGCAAAATAAGAACCAAAGTAAAACTCTTACCATATATTCTTCTCTCGTTAAAAGGAAAAGAAAAATTTGCTTCCCACAAACAAATCTGCCACTAGCATTTCCAATGCTTTTGCTAACTCATTCCCAGTGCTAGATCTCAACACATATGACAATCTCCTTGCAAATTTTTAATATTTAGCTTAGAATCCCCCAATTTTGTGTAGTATATCAGTACATCCTAAAGTAGAGTATTAAATTTAAAATTACTATAGAATCAGATATGCAAAATTCATATTTATTAGTTTCTTCTTGATTATTTTAATTTTTAGTTTCTCAAAAAAAAAATTTTGGGTTCTTAGTTTATGGGATTTTTTATAGATTTTATAAATTGAACCATTAATAAATCATGGTGCAAATTGTTCTAATATTTTGTCTTTGCAGATTTGGAATTCAAAACTAGGAATTCATTTAAATATAAGTCACTTAGCCTGAGTCTCTTTCCATATTCCAAGTGTTATTGATCTTTTCTACTATAATAACTTTTTTCATATGATGTTGTCTAAAAAACATCTATCCGGTAGTGAAAATAAAAACGAATAGAGGAGATAGTAGAATCACAAAAGGGAGTATTGGACAAATTCTATGTTGGGTGCAGCAGAAGAAACCTTTTGAGGGGATTTGGTGTAGATAATCTGGAACAATCTAATGAAAATTTAAAATGATGAAAATCATATCATCGAGGACTCCACCAATTGAATGATCGATAATGTGCCAAATAATATCAATGAGGATACTACTTAATTTGAATGACCATGATAATGCACAGCCGCAAAACTAAATATTGAAGATGGGCATTTATGAATACCTAGTCCTCTTTTGGATATTATGATCCTAGAAATCGGGGTAATCTCACACTAAAGAGAGGGGTATTTTGAAGGAAAACGATCTATAAGAGAATTGAATCTTGAGTTTCCTTAGATAATAAAATCAAGGCATTTACATATGCTTATTATTCTGTAGTTGAGTACGTAGAGATTACTGATAGAAAATGGTTGGTTTATTCTAAACATGTGGATAAAGTATATTGTTTTTGTTGTCAATGGTTCACAACTGAAAAAAATAAAAGTTTTTTAGCAAATGATGGATTGAATGATTGGAAGCATCTTAGTGAGATAATCAAACAACAAGGAGAATAATATTGAAGCATAATGATCAACATGAATACTGGACTCGAACTAAGAGTAAGATTTAAAAATAATCAAACAATTGATGTGATTTATAGCAAGGAATTTCAAAGGAAAAAAGAACGCCGAAACAAGTTTAATAAGAATAGTTTATGCTGTGAAATGTCTGTTAAAATAATTTATTTTTCCAAAGATCTAATGAGAAAACTATCAAAATAGTAATGGTGGGATTTGGGGTTAATTGAAATATCGCAAATTTTGATTTGATAATACAAAATCATGTTAGACGATTCAAAATCAAAATTCATTATCATTATCTTACTGGCAAATTCAAAATGAGCAATTTCTTGGCCTATAGTGTTATAAACTTTTATAATAAAGATCATCAAAGAGGTAAATACTTCTCCCGTGATATCTCAAATGAGCCACTACACTCAAATGACTATAATAGTGTCGATGTAAATATGTCTAGCAACAAATAAAAATAGCGAATACCATTTAGAGTTCTTGAAGGTAGATGTTACATCTAGATCAGCTTTTTAATGAATTATTAAACGTACAAAGCCTTTCGATTTGATGTTAATGATGTGAGGGGTCAAGGTTATGACAATGGTTCTAATATAAAAGGAAAATACTAAGGGGTTCAAAAGAGATTGATTGAAATAAATCCGAGGGCTTTATATATGTCATGTGCTTATCATAGTCTTAATCTTACTCTTTGTGATATGACACATTTTTGTGTTAAAGTTGTTTCATTTTTTGGAATTGTGCAACGCATATATTCATTATTTACAAATCTACTAAAAGATGGAAGGTTTTACTTGATAATGTTTCGACTTAATTGTAAAATCTTTGTAGCCACACTTTGACGGAAAGTTGGAATTAAAAGTGTTACAACTAATAGATTTCAAGCACCTCAAATTAGATTAGCTTTGTTTCAATTGTATAAATCTCATGGATGATGCCAGTCAAAAGTGAAGAAGTTTAGCTGAAGTCTTGAGAATACAGAATTTTCTACTTAGCATGAAATTTCATTTGCTGCCAACATGGTGAGTAAGAAGTTGGAATCTAAATCTATGTGCATTGACACTAAGCTAAAGGAATTGGAAGGTGTAATGTTATTTTTTGAAACATATGGAAATTAAGGGTTTGAATCCAGCATGAATATTGCCAAAAGCCTTACATTTTATATGAATATAGAGCCAATACTTCTACAAAACGTTGTGTTTTTAGGAGAAAAAAAAAACAATTTGATGAGAATGATCATGGTGAAGAAATACAATCATGTAACACCCAGGAATTTGTATAGGTATAAGTTAGGGAAAATAATAATGACAGGAATTTGTATAAAAGGTTAATGAAAATAATAATGATGTGAATTTTTATAGGCAGCACGTTATAAAATAATAATCGATAATCGAATGATCGCATTTAAATAATGGCTAATTCATAATTAGATTATGAAAATAATAATGGTAATTCAATTATTAATTAATTACCATTTTAATGAAAGGACGTTATGAAAATAATAATGGTAATTCAATTATAATACTAATTACTTTAATGAAAGAGGGGTAAAAGGTAATTTTCCTAATAGATACCCCGTATAAATTGAGTAAGATAAGAAAACTTTCCTGCTCATCTTGAATTTCTCCGTCGGTAAAATTCCAGAGGACGACTATCTGACATGTGGCTCAAGAACAAATTTCTCTAGGTAAGATCTTCCTTATTTTATTTTTCTAGATTTCATGGATATAGACTTTAATTCTCTTTCAGTTTAGATGAAATCCTCAAGAAGTCGATTTAGATTTCACTCGCTTCTTAAAAAAATTTAAAAAAGAAATTGGTGGTGTCGCATCAATTCCTCAGACAGAATGAAAAAAAAACATAAGTGAATTGTAGAGATACAGTATATGGCAAGTAGGTGGTTGAAAGTCAAAATGATATTTGCTTGATTTTGATTGGTATATGAAAAGACAAAAGTGAATCAAAACCAAAAGTTGTTATGAAATAAGTCTCAAAACTTAGTGATAAATCTATGAAATCTGGACCATGACGGATGCTTGAAAAAAAGGAATAATAGCATATTCAAGATTTATTTTAGAAAAGAAAAATAAATATTTGAGTAATTTTGAAAGAAAGGCTAAAATTTGTATAAATATTACGATTGATAAGTATTTAAAGATATATGTATTTTAGCAGTAAATATTTTATTAAGGATTGAGATTTTATTAGATAAGTGAATACGATTAATAATTATTTAAGAATATGTGAATAAGATCCGTTAATACTCTGTTGTCAAAAGATGATAATTGTTATAAAAGGTATGTGATATTATGTAATAATATAATTTGTAAAATAGTATTAATATTATTTCTTTCTAGTAAAGATTTAGTTCGATTAAGAGCATAAAAATAAATAAATTATTATAATAAGATCCGAAAGGAAGAGTTTATAAAATTTGTAAGCTACCTAATTCAGCAATAGTTATCATTTGAACAGTTGTGAATATGTTTGAGGAATGCACACATCATGCTAAGAATATCAAATTAGGAAAGTTTTAAGAACAAGCAATGATATAGCTCTTCCTCATTATTTTATAAATTCTTCGATTAATATTTCAAAGCCTTGAAAGATCTGCGCAAGGATATTAATGCGCATTTAAAAAAAGAAAATCATTGCTTTTACTTCATTCATGTTTTAAAATTGTTTTAACTGAATTATATATAATCTTGGTTTATGAAAATTTTTACTTGTTTTATTTATTTGATTATCCATGGATCAAGAAAGTAATTTTGTATGATTGTACTTTTGAGATTTGTTTTGTTTACGAAAGAAAATGTGGAGATATGATGTTTTGTAATTTGAAATTTTGAATGAAATATTTGACTGTTAAGGTTTCTACTGCCAACTTTAATAATAGTTGACACTATTTAAATTTGCCACCGGGATATAATAATGCCTTTATACTTTCTTGGTAGGGAATGTAATTTGATTTGAACCCCAACCTCTAGGTTTCATATGCACAAGATTTTAGCTGCTTGTTTGGTCTTAATTTTGTAAGTGAAATAATTTATGCCAAATACCCATTTGAAAGTCCCACATAACTGCATCATTTGATATTTATGATGACCGTAGTAAAAATATATTCGAAATGATTTGGATGGATTGATACGGTGCCGTTTTTTGAATCGAATTTGATATGAAATTGTTTCTGGATCATATTTGATATGAAACTGATTTGAAATGATGTGAGAATGTTTTGAAGCATATTTTATGACGTTCCAACATATTTTTTGAAATCAAAAAGTTTTGATGAAAACATCTCCTATTTGTTATATGATTGAAAAACTTTTTGATCCATGAAAATGTATTAGTATTTCTTATTTGAGCTTTAAGCTCACTCCCATTCATGAAATATTTTCAGTACTTTTAGTTTCCAGAGTGATGGTATAAAGTTAGGATTCACATCATTAGATTTGATTAGAACTTATGTCGGATCATGTTGAACTAATAAGTTTATGTTTATGTGAAATGTTGGGTTTTGAAAGTTAATTGAGAAAGTCACTGGATGATAAATATCTGCTTTTATATTAATACATAAAGTCGATCTTGGCATCCCAAATATCATATATTCCGAAATGCCTTTATATGACATGCATAATCGAGATTTATATTTGTAGAAGTAATTTTTACGGCATAGAAATTTTGAATTTGGAGAATGGATGAATTTAGAAGTTGCACATTTTACTCCTAATGTGTATTTGGTACTGGACAAAATCCATATATAAAGGAAGGTTATTTTGTTTCCTACACTTTAAACCTTCAAATAAGGCTTGAGGGTGCGACTGATGTCATGCCCCTAGAGTGGGTTTCGGGGCGTGACAAATCAACTAAAGAGTCCTTTAGAGTTAATTATTTATTGGTTGTTGTAGTAATGACAATTGCTTCCTTGAAAGATAGATTTGAGCAATTAAAGATATTTGAAAGTATTTTTGGATTCTTATTTGATTCAAAAAAGTTGAAGTCGTTGGATAACAATGATTTAAGATAATCTCGTTTCTAAATTTAAGCATCACTCTTCTCTCTCATAACACCTGTCGATGTTGATGCAAATGATCTTTAAACTAAAGTATTGGTAGATAGATCTTTCCAACGTGGTGCCAATGTCACCAAAGCTCTCAGCCTGTCGTTTCATAAATTCATATCCAAATGCTTCAATTGCTTACATCGAACTCTATTAACGTATGTCTGATCGTAGTATCCATGGAAAGAGCCAGTTAAATTATTGAAACTGTTTTGAGGTCGTCTATGTCACAAGAAAAATTGAATGACTCAACAATTTTATTTAGATTCTAAAAGATATGTTATTTGTTATGTCTAATAAAAACTACCATTTAGAAGTAATTTTTTTTTATTACATACACTTGAACTTTAATTATATATGCTAGTCTTTATTTTGTTATTTCGCCAAGCCTCCTTTTTAAAATGTCACGCATTGGCCCCAAGTTTCGTGCCAAAATGAAAAAAAATCACCTTACTAAGGAAAATGGGCTAAAGAATACAGAAAGAAAGTGGAGAGACAATAGGTTGATGTAGAGAAAGTGATCCCATCATTCTTTTAAGTACCGTAAGAAATAAAATATTAATAGTAAGATGTAACCCTCAAGACCTGACTCAAATGGTAAAGGAGTCAATTGGGGAGTTCGAAGTTTTCAAGTTAAAATGCTTATAAGAACATAATACGTTATATGCAAATGAACGATAGTTGTGGTTATGATATATATATATATATATATATATATATATATATATATGCAGAGTATATATATAAGAGATATATATATAGTATATAGTAAGAAGCAAAAGCTAAGTAGATAAAGGGTAAAAAAAAATTACATGGATAACATCATTAAGGAAAGAGTAGTACCAAACACATAAAATTATAAATAAATAAAATATTTGTAAATTTATAAAAAAAATCAAACCCAACAAGCTCCCTCCACTTCTTATATAAAGATATATACATATTGTGCGGTAAAACCTAAGAAATGAACCGCCATTGAAAAACCAAACCAAAACTAAACTGAAAAATAGGTTAAACGAACCGAGTGATTCAATTATGGTTTTCATTTTACACAAATCTCGGTTTCGATTTAGGTTTTGATTTACATAATACAAAGCAATGGTTTCAAGAATCAACCAAAAAAAAAATATATATATATATATATATATATATATATATATATATATATATATATATATATATATGATATATATATAAAATATTAGGTTTCCTAACTTGTAAGAATGTTGACATTCTCACTTATATTTGTTGCTTTTACTTTCTTTTTTTTTTTTTCCTCCAAATTAAGCTTTTACCATTTTCCTCCAAACCAAAACATGTAGGTTGTAATTACTTTGGATTAGTTTCAGTTTTTTTATTGAAGTTGTTAAACATGTGTTGATTGAAAACTGTTGTGATTAAATTATCTTAATCTCATGCATTTCATATATTACTGTGGATGTATTATAAATATATATATTATAATGTAATAAGTGTTTGAGACAAATGAATATATTGTATTTTTTTTCTTTGCATTTTTTATTATATTTATAATAAGTATTATAATTTTAATTTTAATATATGATTATAAAATTGTAAATTAATTTTTTAATTATGGTCAATAAAAAAACCAATATATGGTTAACTAAACAAATGGTTAATTGAAGATTTGATTAGCTATATTAATGGTTAGGTTTTTTATTTATATAAATAACAAACAAAATCCTAGATAATCGGTTTTTATTTGCGCATTTATTTATTTAATTGAATCATGCACACCCCTAATGTGTGTGTGTATATATATATAAAATATAAAATAGAATTCATGCATGACAAAAAATATAAAAGAAATAGGTTGTGAAAAAGTATAAATTAAATAAAAATTATACATATTACATTTTAAAACTCCATGTTGGTTTGATATCTTTAATGACGTATATCTTTCCATGAAGGTGATGCTTTCATATAGGAGAAAGCAGGCTAAGTATCATCAAAACAAATAAACTATTTTCTCATTAATATACTAATATGAG
Organism: Tetrastigma voinierianum; assembly: GCA_016808115.1. NCBI lineage: Eukaryota > Viridiplantae > Streptophyta > Magnoliopsida > Vitales > Vitaceae > Tetrastigma > Tetrastigma voinierianum. Next base: position 104,419 of record JAEQBH010009476.1, on the reverse strand, counting down.
TTAATGTGTGGTCTCAATATTACCACCTTTCAAAAAGTTAACCATATTAAACTCTAACCAATTGATTATTGCTCAAAAGGAGTGCTTTGAAGGTGTTTTGGTGTGATTTTATCATCTTTTCAGTAATTATCTTTTTTTTTTTTTTTTTTACAATTGTGAATGTTTTAACTAGTTTGGGTGTACACCTCGATTAATCCCATAAGACCTTGAAGTTTAAGTTAATGTGAAGGCATGTAACCTTTAGCCAGATTCAAAATTTAAACTAAGGACATAGATAACCCTACCTCTAATACTTTACACCTATTGAGCCACCTCTCAAGATATTTTAAGTAATTATCTTTGAAAAGATCAATTCAAAGATCAATTCAACAACTTGTAACCAAAACAAACAAAGACTAATAAATTGCGATTTTTTCAAGTGTTTAATTTATGATGTTTTGGTATAACAAAATGGTCCATAAGGAAGATTAGAAGTGTATACAACTGAGAAGGATGAAAAACATTTAAAAAAAACAAAGAATTTAACACTTTCAAAACTAGTTGTTGTTAGGAGTCTTACATCAAAGTTTCATCCAAACACGGCTTAATGCCATGATCAAAATATCGATAAATACTTATATATTTCGTTATTTTATTTACTAATATCTTAAATATCCATAAAATATTGATGGATATTTTTTCATAAATATCGGTAAAAAAGAAATTAACAAATATATTTTGAAAAAGTGTAAAAATGATATAAATAACCAAAAATACATTTATTAAAGATAATATTTACACTAATTTGTATAGATGGTACGTTGCAATAGTCTTTAAATAAAAATTTCAGTTTCTATTTTTATTTTTATTTTTAGGTCTACTTAAATCGGTGTTTTTTTGCTAAATAAAAAAGATTTAATTTTTTATTTTGACTAAAAATAATTTATTGTTAAAGTAATATTATTTAGTTAAATCAAAACGATAACCTATATAAACAAAATTAAAACAATGCAGTTAAGATTAAATAATAACTTTTTTTTATTGTACTCCCATATTTTAAATTATCAAATAAAAATTAAATTTTTTTTATAATATTAAGGAAAATTATGACTTTCTCAATTTGTTTCTAAACAACACCACCGAATGGATAAATTGGAATAACAAAAGATAAAAAACTTAATTTTTTTTTAATATTATTTGGGCCCTCTTAGGGCTTTTTTTTCAGCCCATTATCTTCATTTTTAGAAGATTTACCCAACTATATATTTTTCATAAACGCTATTCTCACCATTGATTTTTATTAAACTTCCATGTACTTCTCATCTCTCGTATTCTTTTTTTCTTTTTTCTGCTTCCTCCTTAGTCGTTGACGACTTCTCTTTCTTTTTTCTTTCTTTCCTCTCATTTTTTCCGCTTCCTCTCCATCTTCTCTCTCATTTCTTCTTTTCTTTTATGTTTTTTTTTTCTGAACGTGAGGGACATTTTTTTTTTAAAAACAAAAAACAAAAAAATCGATCATATGCCATCGATTTATTGTTGATATATCGGTGAAATCAATGATATATTGTCGATTTTTTTTGACGATTTTCTCAATTTTTTGTTTTCACGTGCATGTACTTCAATCTCAATTCATCCACGATTTAATGCATAATCATTTATATCATCATAATCTTGATATTCTTCCAATATTTTTATCAATCCGACTTTTAAAATGGATTTGCTTTCAAAACCTATCATACATGATATATCACACAAACTACATTTTCATCTCGTCAGAAGCACTGTATGTATAAACAAGTCCAGCTTCATACTTAGTAGCAAAGAATGTAAAATCAAGAGAAATGTCGAGAAGAGATTTTGCAAATTTCTCAAACCTTTGTCAAATTTTATAGGAAGTTGCAAAAATTTTTTATAAGCTCATACAAAATTGGACAAATGTTTGATTAAGATTGCAATCCTCTAAATATTTTGCAAGCATTTGTGAACTTTTCAAAAGTCATTACAACCCTATAAATCTCTTGTGCAACCCAATCTCCTAAGACTTCCCAAAACTCGTCAAAATATTTTATATGGCTATGATAGTACTTTAAACATCTAAAAAGATGTTGCCATTGTTAAATTATTTTGTAAAATTAAGAGTATTTATTGATTCCAAAACTAATTGATCAACAATCAAAAGACCCAATAAATGCATTACAAAATAATAAACTTTATCAAAACAACGTAAGATATCAATTTAGTATAGTCAAAACATACCACATGGATCCTAATCATTGACTATCATTTATATCTCTCAAAGAAAGGCGGGGGCAAGACTGTTATGAAATGATATAGTTGTATAATCTTTAAACTGCGTCCGCTGACAACCCACACCCGCGAAAAATCTATAGTGTTGCCTCAGATCGCAAGATTCATACCCGAAAGTGAAAATGGGCCTACTTTGACCCATACACCAATACTCATCAAAGATATCCAACCAACTATCTCATATGGTTCAAGAGTTATACATTACTCTTAATACCAATACATATTAAAATTATAAAATTCTAATACATATTATCCCAAAAACATCAAAGCACAACCCTGGCTTCAAATCGGCCTCTAAGATGAGCCGCTCGAACGCTCCTCGCACCAAATAATGTTCCCCGATGCAGGTGAGCTATTGCCCGCAGGTGGAATTACCCTAAATGGGTTACTTCCCACCAAGTGCATATAATGATCCAATTTAAACACACACTAAGTGCAACATGTGATCCTACTTGAATATTTACATGCCCATTCCCATGCCCAGTCCTCATCGACCTCCCCACACTCGCCAAGCCATGTATGAGAAAAATACCATTTTCAAAACAATTGGTTGGGGAACTTTCCGAAACAATATATCTTTATCCAAATGATCCGTTGACCATCACCAACCCAATTCTCCAAATCATCATGGTAAATCTTCGCAACTACTGTTTCAGACCAGGTCACAGACTCCACACCAATTTCTAGGTTACTAGTGCATGAAAAATGCATTATGTCATTTCAATGGCTGAATTTATATAAATTATATCAATTATGCATATATTCTCAAATTTACAATTACACCACATGTAATTCAACAATATCAACCATCACCCAAATTAGCTCACTTGATCTAAACACAATCCCATTTCCAATGACCTATACCCACAATTATATTCCATAGCCTATACACACAATTATATTCCATATAATTGTGTCATCATGTTAACACCTCAAGCTTATGCATTAACTCACCTGACATAATCCTGGGTTTATCTATTTCAACCAATCTCATACACACCACACATGACGTGCTGGGTCCAATTCAGTTGGACTGAACTGCTTTTAATAGCCCCAAAAACAAAACAATGGGTCAGTTTCGTGGGCAAAATGACTTCATCAAACGCTTGCCTCTTGGTGGAACCGAATTCCATGCCCATTTCCGGCCTCTTATCTAGCTAAAACACATAAATTTATTATACCAGACAATAAACACCCAAAACAGTCCTCAAAATCACCTGACTGTCTAAATGGGTCCTAAAATTTCACATGTTGTCCCAAGTTTTGGGGACCGATCAAACTACACCACGGCCTCAACCAACACAAGCATCATAAACACTTAAACAAAAGGGTAAACAAGTAGGATAAAATTTTACTCGGGCGGATTTGTCAAACTCAAACCAAAGCCCACGTAGTCCTCATGTGGTGTGAGCAACTTTCCTTCGGGTCTTGAAGAAACCACGGTCCGATCGCCAGGTCGTGATCTTAGAGAGAAGGCACCTCTCTCTCGGGAGCAGTTCTGCGCTTCCTATTCGTCATGAGACCCATGACTTTGTTTTCACATAACTGCCATCACCAGTATCCAACCGGAAAGTGATTCTAATTTGCAGTAAATACACTCATAGAGAACACATTCCTTTAAATAGGTTTATCCAATACCGACCCCTTGGACCTACAAATTCATTCAAAGCAGGAGCCATGTTCAGCGCTCGGTTATGTTTGAAAATTGAGTAGTCCCAAGTTGTTTAGACATATCTTGAGTTTCCCGTGATCCTATCAGTGATTCCAGCCGAGAACCTCAAGAACCGTATATTCAAATGAGCACAAAGAACCAGTATCAAATTATGGATTAAGACCCCTGAAATCAGTATCACAGACTGTTTCTAGCGGCGAGAGTAACCAATTCATTTTGAATGAAAATGCCATAACTTCTCTGGTCCGACCTGCTTGTGGGTGCTCCTCGACTCTATGGAAAGCCCATCGAGTCAAGAACCCATCCATATGCCTGTGGAGGTGAACGCCATATCCAACCTCTAAGCCTGCGTTTGTTCAAGTGTGCAGGTGGGACAATCAAATACTCATTTTGTTTACAAAGTTCCTAACTCTAATCCACCATATCTTTCACTTAGTCCGAACCTCGTTGGTGTTCTTAGACCTCTATGAACCTAATGGAAGTCAAGATTCTCTTCCATGTCCCTGTGGAAGTAAGGGTGTCCACAACCCTGCTGAAAATCCATGTTTCTGCACCAAGTGTAGGTTGGTCGGGGTTGTGTTGATGAATAGTCGAAGCCTTTGACACAGACCACACGGTAACATGTCAGAGGCTATCGATTGGGTATGAATTCCATGAGTTAGCTACTTCAAGAAAGATATATGACATTACTTGTTTGAACAGCGTATTAATGAATGCCAACATACATGATACTACGATATCTATAAAGATTTGCATGAAAATGTATGTGGAACTTATATGCTTGCGATATATGTTGCATGGTACTTGACATGAAGTACGATTGATTAGAATATTCCATGGTGTGTATCATGTATGTAACATGAATTTACAAAGGACATTAGGCATTGCATATGCAATGTGATATCAACATATTGGATGTGTGTGTATGGATATGGTCATTCATCATCAAGTTGATGAATGGGTAGTGAGCTCGTACTTTGGACGACATCCAATAGATGTCTCACGGTTTAAAACATAAAAATAAATATAATTAATGTGTGTTGGGCGGAGCAAGAAGGGGACCATTAACCCCCTCAGGTGAAAAGCTTGGAACATGGGTGTAAGAGACCTGTGGTGTGATCAAAAAAGTTCTATAACATGGGTGTAAGAGACCGGTGGTGTGATTCGAAAAGTTCTGTTGCCCAAAGAAGACACACGATCATGTTTATCACATAGACTTCTGGTTGTGTGATAGAAGTCAGGATTGACTCTGGATTGGTTGCCCATTACCTGTATCGGGTACCGTGGAGCCCTGCGGAGCCCTCATACATGGGTCATTGGTAATATCGTAAGTGGATGGGGCCACACTTAGAATATGCATGTGAGGGAGTCTGCAGGAATGATTCGATCCGGGCATGATGACATCAAGCATGACATATGACATTCATGAGACGTTTTACTCGATGTGTGTTTATTGTGCGATCATTGCATGTGCACTTAGATGAAGAGTAGCCCTCAGAAGCTTACTACGATTGCCTTTACCACCTGGGTCGTGGGACCCCTTTCAGTATAGGTCCGTGCAAAAAGCGTATAATCCGCATATGGGAATGCATGAGGGATGAGAGCCTGATGCGGCTTTGTTTTGTTTTGTTTTTGTCTTGTATTATATTCGAGCATAACCAAAACATGTACCTTTTTGTTGTATAAAAGCACTCCAGAAAATGGATCATGGTTAAATATCTATCATATATTTTTGTATAATATTTGAATTAAATATGCGTGATCGGGTCTCGATATTTAAGAATAGAGTGTGATATCACATACATGATATTTGGCAGTTTCAGGCTGACGGGTTGTAAAAGGACCCCGATAGGGTGTCACATTCAACCCCGTAAGACCCAGAAATCTGCAATTTTAAAATGGCAAAACTGTACTTCGTAAAATAAGAAATTTTTCTAGATCTCGGATGACAAAACGGATTTCCAATTCGTTGAATTGTCTCAAGGAAATCTAGCTTCCACGTCAATTTCGTCGACTCGAGACAATGGAATTTAATATTTTTCGAGGCACCGAGTATCTGTGCTACAATGATATGTGATGTGAATAAAAGTCACCTGAGGTAATATGTATCATGTGACACATGTCGATGAGTAGAGAGGATGGAAATGGATGAATGGTAGATAGTGAAGTGTCAAAGTCCAAGACTTGAGGACATGGATGGCATTATAGGAAAGTTTAATGAGGAAAAAGACAAAATAGGAAATAGTGATCATTCCTACCTTATTTGAAAGTCAAAACGGAATGGAGAGACGGGGATTTAAAGAGGTACGTAAGAATTTCTGAGTCCAAAAGGGTCGGTATTTGGATAGACCTATTTCAAGGAGATATGTTCTCTTATAAGTCTAATTGACCTAAAAATTAGAATCACTTAATTCGAATGAGGGATGGCCAAGTTATCTCCAAAACACATTCATGGGGGCGAAGGAAAAAAACTGGACAACATTCTCCACTTTGACACACACATGCCTCAGATTAAATTAAATTGAGTAGGATAAAACCTTACCTCTAATTAGAGTGACTCTGTGACAAAATTCTTTTCCTCATTTCCAGAAAACTCAACTTTAGACCTTTGACGAATGCTGGATTCTGAAGATCCACACATAAATTTCCTGGGCTTCATAGAGTGTTTTAACTCCCTGCTTGTCGAGTTCGTGACCGCAAAACCCTCAGAAATCGGGCCGAGAAAGGCTTGCTTTTCTTTCCTCTCTCTCTCTCTTCTCATCGTTCTTAGACCAAAATGATCTTTTGCATGTTGAGTTTCCAGTTATTTATAAGTATGGACATCGTGGCTCACGTCATACCATGTGTCCCACTTCTTCTGCCTGCGAACTCGAAATAATTTATTTTGCATCCCAATTCTCGCTACATCTATCTTAAAATGGACATTCTTTTAAATATTTGATATTTTTCAAGATTTTTCTGCAATCTCGCTTTCTGTCCACTCGATTGCCCGAAGGTCTTCCTGAAATTCGTGAAAACTGAATCTTCTCCTAATTCAACGAAATTTCCAAGGATCAGATTCATGAGATTTCATCTAACCAGGAAGTCTGCTTTTGTCATCCTAGATCTAGAAAGAATTTACAAATTACTATTTTATTCCTTCCTAGCAAAAATTCAATTTCAAGTTTTCCTGGTCTTATTTATTCTTCCTCCCTTAAAAGAATTAGTCTCCTGAAATTCTACACACACAAACTATATGAAATCACATGTATATAATACTGGCTGAATGCTACCAAATGACTAAAGAGAGTACCTTCATCCTCAAATAAAAAGGATAGCGGTACAGATCATAGTCCTCACGTCCCATGTCGTTTCCTCACCCTCGTGGCCAGCGATAAAGACCTTCACTAGCCCTCACACTTTATGTCGCAAACCCGGGTCCCCGCGAACTGGCGATGTACGCACTGGTCCCTCCTCAAAGGTCTCATCTGTATCAATAACAAGCTCGCCCTAATCCACTACATGAACCTGACTGGCGTGGGCTTATGGATTCATGGAGGCGAATACGCCAGGAACACTACACACAATTTGCGGTAGTGCCAACCGGTAAGCAACTACATACTCCGCACTTCCGAGTACCTCAAGGGCCCAATATATCTCTGGATAGCTTTCCCCGCTTACAACCCGACCACTCCTCTCTTAGGCATCACCTTCAAGAAGCATGATCACCCGCCAAACCCCAGAGGTCGCTGTTTATCAGCGTAACTCTTCACGACTCGAGCGGAGAAGACGCCATACGTATCAATCCACCTTCTCGTGAGGTGACTCTAATCAACTCTCTGATCGGCAGTGAGTTTCTCTCTCCCACCTCCGTCCAACAAACAGAGATCACTACTGCATATAATGCCTTATGTGGTGCCATCTCGTATACTCCGCTTGATAACTGTTGTTATAAGCAAACTCAACTTCATGGAAAATGCTCTTCCAAATACCTCGAGATTCTGACGATGCTCGCAAAGATGCCCTTCGAACCTCTATGGTCATCTCCGACTGACCATCTATATGTGGGATGGCGCTGGTGCTCATCATCAACTATGTCCCATGGCTCTCCTCTGAAACCTTCCCCAAAGAGTCAGAACTCGATCCCGATCCGATATAATGTATTAATCGGTACCTATGTAACCGGACGATCTCTCATATGTACAACCTACAGAATTCCTCTAGTGTGAAGGTCATCCGCACAGCCAGAAATGTGCCGACTTAGTAAGTCGGTCCACTATCACCCACACCGCCTCATGCCTTTGCAATGTCCGTGGTAAGTGAGTCACAAAATCCATCGTGATATGCTCCCACTTCCACTCACACTTCCAATGGCTTAGAGGCTGCCAAATTTCCTGACGCTAAATTTTTATCCGCCGACACGTGAGACATTGTCGCACAAAATCCCCAACGCGTCTCTTCATCTCGCTCCAGTAATACTTGTAACGTAGATCGTGATACATCTTCGTACCATCTGGATGCACTACAAAACGAGAGCAATGGAACTTCCTAAGGATCTTCTCTCTCAGGTCTACCAACTGGGGAACCACAATCCATCCCCTAAATCGAAGACTACCATCCATGTGAATGGCCTAACTCTCGGGCTTCGCCGTGACCTTCCTCGCACTGGTCCCCGATGGATGATATCTTCGAAGTCCCGCCTCGACTCAATCAATTTTGCTCAATAGGGAAGGCATAGCCACTAAACTCCCCAAAAACCCTTGAGCTTCAGATCAGCAGTACTATAGCTAAATTTGTCTACGCCAGCATCCGGGCTTACTTAGTTACATCACAGATCCCCCGTGATCGGGATCGAAGACAACCACAACATTTGCCTTACCCGGATGGTAATGCAAAGTGAAGTCATAATCCTCCAGATACTCCATCCATTTGTGTTGCCTCATGTTGAGGTCCCGCTGTGTAAAGATATACTTTAGACTTTTGTGGTCTGAAAATACCTCGAACTGCTCACCATACAAATAGTGGAGCCATATCTTTAAGGTGAAGACTATAGCTGCCAACTCCATGTCATGTGTCGGGTAATTTTGTTCATGGTTCTTCAACTGTCGTGAACCATAAGCTACTACTCTCATGGACTGCATCAGAACACATCTCAGTCCGTTCTTTGAGGCATCACAATACACCGTGTACCTTTGTCCCTGCCGGACTATCGCACAGAGTCGTAGTAAAGCCCCATTTTCAATTCCTAGAATGCCCTCACACGTGTCATTCCACTGAATTTTGATTCCTTTCCCAGTAAACAGAACTCAAGCGCCCTAGGTGAAGTGCTTTGGCCTAATAAAACCTGCCCAACGTATTCAGATGGACCTTAAGTTCTTCAACTGGTGCCATTCTATGAGGAATCATTGAAATAGGCGACGTACTAGGGTGTAACTCAATGACAAAGTCCACATCCCTGTGCGGAGGTAATTCCGGTAGCTCATCAAGAAAAACATTCTCATACTCGCAAACTACCCGAGGTAGATCCAATTCATGTCTCACCTCCTCCTCCAAGGTAAGGCTTGCTAGTTAACCCATCAACTGTCCACTCCATCTAGAGTCATGCACTGTCTGGGGTAAAGCATCATGCTTCTCCCCTTGAAAAGTCACACAACTACTGTCCTGTGTGTAGGTAGTAATTCTCTTACTATCACAATCAATGATGACTCGGTGTGCCGTTAACCAATCTATGCCCAGAATGACATCATAATTCGATATGTCCATCACCCAAAGGTCCACCGTGAGCAGTCCTCAGATCTCACAACCACAATCTATGATATCTTACAACATTCACCCTAGTTCCTAGAGACCACTACAACGGCTTTCCAAGGTTTCTAAACTCTCTAAGCCCAAACTTTTCGCCATACATATAACCATAACATGAATATGATGCATCCAAATTTAAACAACACTCTCAGGAGAGCGAGGCATTCGTAGACATCGACTGATCTACAAGCTCATCAAGGTTACTACGCAGACACGCCCCCAGTCTCAGAAGTATCGGCCTCGAAAATCTCGCCTCGACCACTCCATGTCTCTGCCCACGTGGCCCATCTCAAGAAAGTGAGGTGCTCAGCTGCACTGGACCGATATCTATTCCCCGGCCCATGCTAGGTAAGGAGGAAAAAATCGCGCCCGCGCAAGTCCCTCACACCAACAGGTGAACCCATAACTCAAGATCCCCACTGCGGACACCACTCACGTGTTTCCGGGGCTGATGGCAATGGTAGCATGTTATCTTCCCTCATCTGGGGCCAGTTCTCGACCGATCACCGCCTTGATACTCGCCCCGCCCCTCGAAATCGCGATACAAAATGTGTCCCCTCGCTTCTTCCTGCAGCTAGAAGAAGATTGATTCTCCTTCCTCTAAAGACTAGCGCCGTATCCTTTCATTAGTTCAAACAATGACCCACACCATCTGAAGCCCTCCCCTCCTCTCAAGGCCCCAGAGATCATGTGCCTCGAACTGAGGTTACTTGACCCCTTGGTTCTCCACTGCACTAGCTTGTGCGATGGTGGCAAAGAACTACACCGCCCTCGTGATAGCGGGGGTCAAGAAGAACAACCTCTATGGAGGTTTAAAAACTGCGGGTCACAGCTATTACTCCACCACCACCCCTCGACGCCTTCCTCATAGCCATCTTCACACGCGGTCGATAGCAATAGAGTTCTCAAATTTCTATCTCGGCCTAACTAGTAGTGTGCATCTCGCCCCAACTAGTAGTGCACCGCCAACTACTAATAGATTCTTAAGATCATGAACTACACCGCTCATCCATTTTTCCTTAGTGGTGCATAATGCCAACCACTAATACAAATCAGTTCCCGAACTATCATGTTCATTTTTTTTCCGAACCCCTAAGGTTATGTTTTCTAGCCCTAGTGTTCCAGTATATATACAATCACTTCATGAGGCATCATTCATTAAATCGTATTAAGATGTTAAGAATAAAAACATGCAATACACACAACAATGCATGATCTAGACCCACGCCCATCAACCCTTGGCATTGTAATGCAAATTTCGATAATTTAAATGAGATGAGCCAGTTACCAAGACCATACTCTGTGGATACCCCTCATCTCGAGCTCCCTAGGTAATCTGCTTACCTAAGCTCGATACCGTCGTGACACCCTTATCCCTGGTCTATTCACAAACTACAACCCTATATAACTATAAATACCTAAAAATCTCATACACTCATTTGTCTCATATATTTAGACCATTCTTTATTGTTTAATTCACAACATAAACCATGTGATAGAATTATTAATCCAATGTACCCACTTTCAGCGCCCTTATAGGTGGTATACATGTTTTGGTTTTGCTCGAATATAATACAAGACAAAAACAAAACAAAACAAAGCCGCATCCGGCTCTCATCCCTCATGCGGTCCCATATGCGGGTCAGATGCTTGCATCGGACTTGTACCTGAAAGGGGGTCCTACGACGGGGTGAGCAAAGCCCAGTAGAGGATGAATCCTATAAGGGCTACTCTCCATCTAAGTGCACATTCAATGGTCACAAACCAAACACACATCCAAGTAAAATGTCTACATAAATGTCATATGTCATGCATGAAATGTCATCATGCCTAGATCCCGAGTCACTCACCGACTCCCTCACACATGTATATGTTAAGTGTGAAAACCGTCACTGGTATTACTAATGACCCATGTATCGAGCCCTCACTATCTCACCAAGACTAATGCAGGCGCTAATGGGCAAACTAACTAGTCAATCCCGACTCCTATCACACAACCGGAAGTCTATGAGATAAACATGACCGTGTGTCTTCTTTGGGCAAAAGAACTTTTCAGATCACACCGCCGGTCTTTTACACCCATGTTCTCACGGGGCTTTTCACTCTATAAGTTAATCTACTTTCTTGCTCGCCTAACACACATTATTTATATTTATTTTTGTTGTTTAAACCATGATATTCCACATTGAATATCGCCCAAAGTATGAGTTTCACACCCATTCATCAACACTAATGATAATGACCATATCCATGCACACACACCCTATGTTGATGTCCCTATGCATATGCAATGCTAATGTCACCGCAAATTCTCATGTTACATGCGATGCACACTACATGGAACTTTCTTCTAATCAATTGTACTATGTCAAATACCATGCAACATATATCGCAAGTATATAAGTTCCATACATTTCCATGCCAATCTTTATAGATATCGTGGCGCATATATTAGATTCACTAGTCACATGACCAAATAAGTAATTTCATATAGCCTTTTCTATACTAACTCATGGAAATTCATACCCAATACACATGTCCTGAAACATGCCATGCACAATGCCTTAAAACTCACTATTCATGAATGACACAACCAAATAACCTGCACACTTGGTGAAATACATAGATTTGAAGCAAGGTTGTGGAGACCCAATGCCTTCCACAGGAACATGGAAATAATATTAACTCAATGGTCTTTCCATAGAGTCTAAGAACACCCCAAACGGAGTTCGGACGCGAAAGATATGGTCATCCGAAGTTGGAGGCAAACAAAACAGGAAATGACCCCCTGTCCCAATCACACACACTTGGTACAAACAATTCAACTTTACAAGGTTGTGGATAACCGACACTTCTAAATTTATATGGTTGCTCTGACTCAATGGCTTTCCATAGAGTCCAGAACACCCAAAACGGAGTTTGATGAAGAAGTTATGACCTTTCATTCAAACTCCGGTCGCCTACTCTACTTACACCGAAAGATGTGATACCCGATTCTCGTGGTCTTAATCCATAATTTGGACACTGGTTCTTTGTACTCATTTCAATATACGGTTCTTAGGGTTCTTTTCCTTCAATTGAATCACCTAAATCGATCACCAAACTTAAGATATGTCCTAAACAACTGGTGACTAGTCGCTTTTCAAACATAAATTAAAACTCCAGCTTTGAACATAGCCCCTTTAAATGCATCGAAGTCCAAAGGGGTTTGAATTGATAATCTCTATTTCAAGGAAATATGTTCTCCTATAAGCATAGTTTACCTTACAATTAAAATCACTCAGTTCAGATGAGTGATTGCCAAGTTATGGCAAAAAAAAAAGTCATGGGGTCTCAAAATAGAACAGGAAAACTGCCTGAACATAGCTCCACTTGGAATGCATTTATGAGTCTAAAGGGGTCGGAATTTGGATAGACCTATTTCAAGGAGATATGTTTGCCTACAAGTATAGTTTATCCAGAAATTAGAATCACTCAATTCGGATGAGGGATGGCCACGTAGGCCAAAACACGCCATGGGGGTCGGCGAAAAAATCGACAACATTCTCCTCCACTTTGTCACACACACACATGCCCTGGGGACATAAATTAAATCGAGTAGATAACAACCCTACTTCCAATTAGGCGTTGATTTCCCGGACACTGCCTTTTCAGTTTCCTCGTGAAACCAACTCTTGGACCTGGCAAATCTTGTGATTCTAGTACCACGCGTAGCCTCGGTCGTGTAGAGAGCACTTTAACTCCGTCCCGCCGAGTCTAACCGGCAAACCCCGTGAAACGCCTTCCAGAAAGGGCCCCAGCTCTTTTCTTTCCTCCCTCTCTCCCTCTCTCTCTCTCTCTCTCTCTCTCTCCCAACAAGCTTCCTCTGTAATCAAAATGCAGATCTTTTTGGCATGTTAGATATTTTAGGCTATTTATAGTGTGGACACGTGGCTCACGTCGCGCCACGTGTCACACTTCTTCGGTTCCATTCTCGCACCGAAATAATTTATTTCGTTTCAGTTTCAGTTCCATCTATCTTAAACGGATTCTTTAAAATAGATTTGAGATTTTCTGGGATTTTCTAAAAACTCTGCTTTTTGCTACCCACACTAACTTATTACCTCAAATTCGTGAAAATCCGGTTTCGTAATTTAACAAAATTCACTCAGTGACTAGATTTCACGCAGATCCATTCCAACTATAAACCACTCTGTCATGTCATCCATATCTAGAAAGAATTCCTAAAAAATTACAATTTCTTCCATTCCTAGCAAAATTCAACTATAGTGGTTTTTCCACCAAGATCTCTTCCTTCTCCCTAAACGTGTTCTAAAAAAACCCCTTATAAAATTCTAAGGCTATATATATATATAGAGCACAAGAGAATAATTGAGTTTTAGTCCAATGGGTTTACCAAAGCAAAGGAGAACATATAACCATTGGCTCATAACTAGTTAATATTAAACTATCTCATAAATGACCTATAATTAACATGCACAATTATACAATTAAAATTGAAGATTTATGTTTACTTACTTATAGTTAATAATTTAATCTTAATATTTCCCATCACTTAGACAACAAACATAATCTTAACTCAAATGCTTTCAAATAGATTAATATAGCTTCATAACTTAAATCATATAAAATTAACATACCAAGAGAGATATAATAATAATCAAGACTACTAATCAAATCATAACTCAAATGCTTCCATAAAAGACTTACATAGCCATAACAAATCATTTACAGTTAATACACCGAGAGGGGATGCATAAATTGCAGCAAAACTGTTTTTTCTTCACTAATCTATAGGTGCTTTACTCTATACAAGAGTATTATTTCAATAGAAAGAAAACATCATCGGCTGAAATGATGGGCTAATTCATATGATAATGATAAACGCCAAAATGTGCATGTAATGAATGAAAACATGAGTTTTCCTACTGTGACATAAAGGCAAACCCCACTAAACAAAGAGTCTAGGCTCCTAACAACCCCATGGTGACGTACTTGAAACATACAAATAAAAGTCTTTGGTTGAAGGGATCTACTTAACATAGCTGAAAGGGTACAAGGCAGGCGTCTAATTGAAATGAGGGACTCGCTAACCCTCTCTTTGTAAAAGAACTTCATCATCAATAATGAATGAGATGTGCTCCTCATGTTCTAAGAGAAAGATATTACAGCTGTAGATTATCACAAAACAATTTAGCAGCTTAAAATGGAGTGAACAACCTCAAAGCGAAATGAAGTTCACAACTATATTTGCATGACAAGTTGCCCCAACACTTTTCAAATACTCTACTTATTAATAGAAGAAGGTTGTAAGTGTCCTGCCGACACTTTTCCAACAAACAAATTCAACCATCATAAAGATATATAACTAAAATGGACTTTTTATCATCCATCTTAAGCCCGTCGATTATGCCTAAATAGCGGTTTTGAGCCTGCTTATTGGGTGTGTTTTGCACTTTTGTATTCTAATCAACTTAATTAACCCAATTGACATTAAGGTCTCACTTTACTACTAATCACATACATTTGTGTTATTTTTGTAGTTTATGCAAGCTAAACTCTCTCGCCAAACCTCTGACTCCAAACACATTTAAAAATATACAAACTCAAAAGTTGTGGGTCAAGCCAAAGGAAAATGGAGCAAGTAAAATAGAATAGGTACTCTGCACTCACTCGCAAGCACAAATTTTCAAAGAATCTGCCCGTGGTCTTGTTCGACCCTCCCATTTTGACCAACTTGATTGAACTTTTCTCCCAAACTACCCTCTATGTAATACACATGGTGAAGTCATACATTTTGTAATTTCCCCCTTGTTCCTGAGCAAGATATAAAGCTCATTATTTTTGATAAGACTTAATTTTTATGAATAAATTTTGTCTAAAGTTTTTATCTCTCCCGCCCGTGTTTCTTTTCTCTCATTTTTCTCTCATTTTCTCACTTTCACTTTCTTTGTTTGCCAAATAAATTTCCGGTGAGATGCTAACTCAAAGGATGGCTGGCCAACCTCTTATCCTTGAAGAGTGTGGATACCGGCCAGGTTTTGAGGTAAAACAAATTGGTCCTCTTGCTTTTTAACAAGTGCCATCGCTTATGTCTCTATCTCTCAATAGAGGTTAAACTTTATGGCCCATTGACCAAGATTGGTAATTTTGGGTCTCCATGGATGTTTATTATAGATCCACTAAGGCTCATTTAGTTTCCATTATTTGTCACTGTAGGGTAGATTAAAGGATCAACTTTTCTAGTCTTGAAACATTAATGACCAATAAATGCTATTTCTCAAGAGGAAAACTATTAGGGTTCGATTTTATAGCTAAACAAAGATCCGGTTCGGGAAATGACTATAGGTCATCCTCCCCAACGTGAGGAAAAGATCCAAGGATTCTCCCACTGCTCCTAGAACTCAAACCCAAGGCCCAGGTTTCAAGGAGTTCTTTTACATTTTACCAGTATTTTAGTTGCTTTCAAATTCTACCAAACTATTGTTTTTATGAAAACCCAAAATCAAAAGTGAATTCTATACTATTTTAACTAACTCAGTTACTCACTAAGAAAAAACCCATCCCTATGTTCGACCCTAGAGTTAATTATAATCGTTAAGAAGGCATGTTGGGTCAAGAGGTTTAGTTTATAAATATTTTTGATTCTGAGCACCCACCTCTACCCCCAGGCATGCTACTCATCTTAAATAATCAAATGGCGCCTCAAGCAGTTAGGGATGATGCCTATGCAATTGACGAGTTTGGTTAGAACCTAGTAATCACAACGCGCAAGGTTAGTAATTTTCAACCTTTTGTTTTTAACGTTATTTCCTAGCAGCTCACTATTAGATTGATTCAATTTTATAATATCCATATACAATTTTTATCATACTTCTTTTTTGTACAATACTAACCCTTTTGGTAGCTCCCGTTTTTTTTTTTTTTGTCTTGTCAGGTCAGCCTTTACAGAGCCATACCACTGATAATCACAGGCCTGATTAGAAAGGAGCAAGTGTCTCACAAGAATAGAGTCTGAATTACACACACTATGTCGATGATTCACCCACTTGAGCAACAGTGCTTTCACCATAAATTTATAGAAATCCCAATGCACATAGATCAATGGGAGGACATACATCCTCCAAGGGTAGTGCAATCCTTCTCAGACAGGCCCCAGAGGACACACTTGGCCTGGCTCAGATTGTGCCCTTTGCTTCCCACTCTTCCATGGAATGAGATAAAACCATACTCACACATCCAGAATTCGAGGAAGCATGCACCACTTTCCAAAGAGGACATCCCAATGTGGACTCGATGATGACCAAGTTCTTCCTCTTACCTGACATAAGTCTAGTACTCAGTTCAACTCGAGGCCGAACTATTGTGGATCGGGAGATATGTAAGCTAAGCCAAGAAAATGAGAAATTCTACCAGTGTTGGGAAAGGTACCTTGAGACCATCAGTGCCTACCCTCACTGTTATTTGATACTTGGATGTCGGTTAATCACTTATACGAATGTCCCTCCATAGCGCTTGTTGAAACTATGTGTGGAAGGGACTCATGAGCAAACATCTGTAGAAGCCATGGACTTGTTAATTATGTGGTCGAGACATCCAAAGCATGAGATGAACCCAACCCCGCAGAGGCAGAGAGGATGAGGCCTCGGCACTCCAAGGAGGCATGTACTCACCCCTGAGGACATGGAGATGAAAGCAAAGCTATCCACCTCAAGCAGAAGGCCTGGGAGGAGCTTGAAATGCGGCAACCAACATGAGGTGCTGGGGTAAAGGGTGCAAGCACCTGTGCCCAATCAACCTTGCTTCATTTGTCAGTCTATTGAGCACCAAGGAGAGCACTGCCCAACTGTTCCTTTATTAAGAGATATGGTGGCTGAACAAGCCAATGTTGTGGGCCCAAACAAGCCACCATCCACTGCTCCTTACTGAAACACATATAACCCTAACTGGAGGAACCACCCTAACCTCTCCTGGAAACTAAAGCCTCCACCATATGTGCCCCCCCCGTCGCACAACAAAGAAGATGGTTCCTTCCCCCACAACCACCACACCATCCTCATCCCTAGTTGAGCAAGTCATCATGAACTCGAGCAAAGTGGTGGAAATTAGGAAGAATCAGATACAAAGGAATGCCTAGGCGCTGGGAATCCGTAGGATTGATATAATAGGGAAGGCACATTGAATGTGGGTTAAATAGAGAACCCGCAGCTTGAAATTTCCCAAAATTTGACAACCCGCACACTAATTTCAAGGTTGACCAACTAGAAACAGGCCTAGGAAAAAGGAAATTTCCCAAACACACCAACCCTAGGGGAGCATGACCAAGCTCTTCCAGCGGGAGCCAACCTAGAATAGATGAAGTTAAAGCCGTTATCACTTTCTGGAAGTGGTAAGGAGGTTAAAATGCTACCTCAATCCACAAAAAAGACCAGAGGAAAAAGAAGTCGAACTAGAGAGGAGGAGGTGATGTAAAAGAAATGCAAAGGAAAAAGAGCAAACCCCCACCTTTTCCGCAAGCACTAAAAGCCAAGAAAAAGGCCATCAACCAGGCTGAAATGTTAGAGGTGCTAAGGCAGGTGAAAGTCAACATCCCTCTGCTTGACGTGATTGAACAGGTCCCAACATATGCCAAATTTTTAAAGGACCTGTGCATAGTGAAGAGAGGACTAAATGTTGACAAAAAGGCCTTCCGACGTAACAAGTCAAGGCCACTATCTCGCCGCAAGACTAAAGAAATACAAAGATCCTCGTGTTGCCCTACCATCTCTGGGTGAATATCTGGGAGGTACTTGAGGTAGTGTGGGCAATCATTAATTTGGAGCCAATGTCAACCTACTCAAACATCATTTAGTATATAAGTAGCTGGGGATTGGGGAGAGCTTAAGCCTGTTCCATCACATCGTCTCCGCATAGATCCATCCATAAAAACCAAAGGCCACCTGTGTGAGGATGTTTTATCACAAGTGATGGGTCATCCATAGACTTTGTTGTGCTTGATACAACTCATGGCAGCTGGGGACTAATTATGCTTTATCACTTAAGACCATTCTTAGCCACCTCCAATGCAATTATCAATTACCTAAATGGAGTTATGCAACTTACATTTGGAAACATGACCTTGGAACTTAACATCTTCCACTTGAGTGAAAAGCATATGCAACCAGTGGAAGAAGAACCAGAGGAAGTTTGCATAATGATAATTTAGAGGGAACAAAAGTCAATAGTAAAGATAAAAAATGATGTGCTAATCGAGCTGGTCGACCGCTTCCGAGGAGTTGCAGGAATCCCAAGACTGGCACCGCACATGGCCCATGGTGAAAAAGAAGAGATTCTACCTCTACTGACTGGGGAAGAAGCCAATGAGCCTCAAAAGCTGGATCTCAAGCCCTTACCTGTGGAACTGAAATATGCATACTTAGAAGAACATGAGCAGTGCCCAGTTGTCATATCCTCCCCTCAAGCCAAGAGACTTCATATAGGAAATAACTCATTGTACATCTCAAGGAGAACAAGCAAGCTATTGGTTGGAAAATCACTGACCTAAAGGGAATTAGCCCAACAGTTTGCACCCATCATATCTGCTTGGAGGAGGAAGCAAAATCGGTAAGGCAGCCGCAGAGGAGATGGAATCCTCATATGTAGGAGGTGGTACGGGAAGAAGTCCAAATTCTACAGCCGGTATCATTTATCCTTTATCCGATAAGACTCTGTAGCAGTCCAACCCAGGTTGTGCCCAAAAAATCAAGGGTAACTATTGTACATAATGAAAAAGGAGAGGAAATGCCCACCCGCCTTACCACAAAGCCTGAGGGTATGTATCGACATGTAAGATTAAATGAGGTACAAGGAAAGATCACTTCCTCTACCCTTCATGGACCATTTAAAAAGAATTTCTAGCCACCCTTCTATTGTTTCGAATGATTCAGTTATTTTATTTGAGATTGCCGTTAAGATTAGAGAAGACCACCTTCACTCCGCCCATTTGGCACATATGCCACAGGAGGACGCCCCTTTCGCCGTGTAATGCCCCTGCCATTCCAACGATGCATGCTCTAACATCTTCGCGATATGGTGGAGCGCACATGCAGGTTCACATGGATGATATTACGCTTATGGAGGGAGCTTTGAAAATGCTCGATCAACTCGAGACCGCTTCAAGATAGGTGTGATCGGTAGAAGAACTTGCGCTGAACTCGGGAAAATGACATTTTATGGTCAACCAAGGAATTGTGCCGGTGACACATTATTTTCCAAACAGCGAACAGGTCGATAAAGTGCTAAAATTGAATTGATTCAAACTTCCTTCTCCCCACGTATCAATGTGAAGATCGGTGGAGGATATTCTAGGGCATGCAAAGCTTTTACAAGAGGTTCATCATGATTTTTCAAAATCATAAGCCTTTATATAAGCTACTGGAGAAAGATAAATTCATTCGGGATGAAGACTACCAGGAAGAGCTTGAGGAACCTAAGGCCTACTGGATCACTACTTGACCACCGCACTGCTAGTGAGAGCCCCAACTGAAGTTATTCTCAGGATAGTGTACATGCAAGCGACCTCGCCATTGGAGTAGTTCTTTGGCAGAGAGAAGAAGGCAAACCTTATGTGGTCTACTATGCAAGCAAAACGTTGAACGAGGCACAGAGGAATAACACCACCACAGAGAAGAAGCCGCCGGCGTATTCATGCTCAGAGAAAGTTTCAGGCTTACTTGGTTGGCCTGACATAACCCTCACTTATCATTCAGCTTTCAAGTACCTACCACCGCTAAAAATGCCAAGGCTAGGCTTATCGGGACGGGTCTCTTGCTCTAAAGAGTTCAACCTGCAAAATAAGGATAAAGCGTGTGGAGAATGTTGTTGCGCATCATCTCGAGGACTACAGCACACAACACTCACAACCCCCAATCAATGATGAGTTTCCCCGAGGAATCCTGCAATTCTAATAGAGAATACCCCATGGTATGCCCACATCACAATTTCGCATCAGAGAAGCACAAAGGAGAAGGCATAAGACAAGAAGTTTTTCTTCGCTAAAATTCACTCCTACTATTAGGAAGAGCCCTTCTTGTACAAATACTATGTTGATCAAATAATTAGAAGATGCGTGCCTGAGGGAGAACAACAAGGGATACTCAACCATTGCCATGAGAATGCATGTGGAGGCCATTTTGCTTCCTTTTAAAACCATGAAGGTGCTACACCGGGTTCTATCAAGCCTTCACTTTTTCGGTTGATGCTCACACCACAGCCGTGAATGCGAAAATTTCAAAGGTTGGGGAAGATCTATCACGCCAAGCACGATGCCTTTGAACCCGATATCAGAAGCCGATTTGTTTGATGTTTAGGGCATCACTCTACGGACCATTCCCCTCTTCCTTTGATATGGTTACATTTTGGTGGGAATCGAGTATGTGTTGAAATAGGTTGAAGCAGTGCCTTGTAGAGCAACAGACCACAGGGTGGTGTTGAAATTCTTGAAGGAGAACATCTTCTCCAGACGAGTCCCTTAAGCCATAATTAGCGACGAGGTTCACACTGTAACAAGCCTTTGACCCTGCGGCGCGGCAAGCAGAAACATAAAGTGACCACCCCTACCATCCTCAAACCAAAGGGTCAGTTGAGTCGCCAACGAGAAATCAAACAATACTTACAGGAAAGTGGTGAGCTCCAACAAAAGGATCGGTCTCTCAAGTCATAGATTCCTTGTGGGCATACTAACAACATACAAACCATCCCCGCATGTCCTTATTGCCTAGTTTATGGCAGGCGGTCACCCGTCACAGTGGGAAATGTCTGAATATAAGGCATGGTGGGGCAGTCAGCATTTTTGAACCCGGGATATGGAAGAGTCGCCTTAAAGGGTCCTTGATATCAATGAGTCGGAAGAAATGAGAAATGATGCTTCACAACTCAAAATCGTAAAAGACGACTAAGAAGTGGCATGATTAGCTAATAGCCCGTAAGAATTTCAAACAAGGAGACCAGGTGCTACTTTATGACTCCAAGCTCCACCTCTTTCTGGGTAAACTTAAGTCAAGGTGGACCGGTCCATTCATCGTCCATCAAGTCTATCTCAATGATTTAGGTATGACCTTTTTAATTAAGAGACAACAGCGTTCAAGGTCAATGGGTAAAGATCAGTTTCTATGCAATATAAGATAGCGCACAAGGCGATGAGATTCCTCCTGACTCTGATGAATCCAAAGTGCGCACCTAGCGTGGGTGTGGTCTTTGCAGCAGACTACAGCCACCTAAAATTTCGTCGAGTTATTGTTAATTTCGTTTATTTATGTTTCTGCATAATTCTCATTTAGCTTAGCTAATGATTTTCCTCACTGCATACATTCATGAAATTTCCAGTTTCATGAATTTCAACCCGCCGCACTGCTCAATCTTCCTCCTCGCAACCTTTCGCTTCACGCAACACATTACTTTTCTAGATTTTCAGCCTCAGCTTTAACACCATCATGGAACTCATTCTAACCCATCTCTTTAAACTCTCCCTTTCTTCTTTCATTTTCATTTCAAATCCTTTCCTCCTAGCAGAAAACCTCTTCCTCCTCCCATTCTCTCCTATCTCTCCCTTCTCCCCGCTGCATGGTTAAGACATTGCGAGGCACAACTGTGCCTGGTGCGCCGCTTCTTCTCCTTCCCCAGGGTCCAACCCCTACTCGATCCCGTCACACCACACATTGACTCACATCCTCTCACTAAATGCACTCTGCAGAGTCTCTCTTGACCCTACTACAAGAATGGGATAAAGAAGCAAATTACTCCTCCAAATACACCGGTTTGATGACTCAGCCTGCCCTGTATTTACACGACCTATAGGCTACAATGAGAGGGTAGCACTCTTCCTTAATCACAATCCGAGCCCCAGCTGGGTGCAGACAAATGCGAAGGCATTTGGCTGGGGGAGCGAGAGCACGGGCGAAGTGGCTTTGGCATCATGTTTTACATATTAAGTGCTCACATGATGCCCGTAGGTTTAGTCATACCTCATGCAGCTACAGTTATTTGTAAAGCCGAAAATCTAGTCGCATTTCTTTTTATATACATATCGCATAACTCACATTTATGGCTTCAAAATCAATTTTTTTCTTTAGCTGTCAACTCAAGAAGTTGAGAAATCAAAGACTGTCCACTCCCGTTATCGTGATTGGTTCCATGCATGATTGAGGAACACTATTGATGTCTTAGTGTTTCTCCTAAACATTTTTCTTCCACCTTTAGCTAAACTAATAGTGCACTGCTCTTCAGCACACCCAAAACTCCAGCTTCCAAGCTTGCAACAATCCTGACCTAGTTTCGTTAGGCTACCTGAATAGTTAGATCCTCACGCGAAAAGAAGACCACTGAAGCTTCCTCCAAAATAAAAGAAATGAAAAAGAAAACAAAAAGAAAGAAAAAGAAAAGAAGGCCACGACGCTTGCCCTGAAACCCACAAATGCCCGAGAGGAAAAGCACGACAGTCTTGAAAGCTCTTGGTGCCCTTGTAAGCCAACTGCCTGGAGTCACCACTTGGGCCATACACTGTGCACGGGTGGTTGAAAGAGCTGTAGTTGTAGTTTCAAATCATTCGGAGTTCTGTAAGAACTAAAGTTAGTGGTTGAAAAACCTCATGACTGATGCCCTGCTTCCACTCGTATCGGGAAACACCATGATCCGCATGACCTGGCGAAGTCGAATTTAGTACCTAACTTCAACGTAATTCACGAAAAAAAAAGAAATCAGAATAAGAGCGGATCCCGATTTATTCAGTCACCAATGTTTTAGGTTGCGGCGTATAGTTTGGCCGAGAGTAGCTGCATGGGCTTCACGTTGAAAACTCCATCATATAAACACTTATATTTTGGTGAAGTTTCGTTGATTCTCTCTGAGCCTATTCTTCCAAGCTTGATTCTCAGATAGCATTCATTCTTCCTAAGATGGTTGGCTGGGTAGGGTCTTGGTGATTCATACCATGTTAGCACATCATTTACATTCTTTAGCCATATACTATAATATAATTATTCGTTTCTCTTATTTTCATCATTGTTAAGGATCGTAATGTGCCAGTAATAGTTTGGGGAGTGATTAAGGTCAAATAAAATATTTTGAGCTTATTTATTGTAGGTTTTGAGTAATTTTTTGTGTGTTTAATTCAACTTAATTAACCCACTGACACATTAAAACTGACTACTATCAATTGCATTTTGTGGCTATTTTTGTAGTTTACAAGCTAACTCGCCAAATCATTATCGACTAAACACGAAAAATCTAAGTCAACTCGTGTTATGGTCTAAGCCAAAGGAAAATAGATTTAAAAATAAGAAAATTTGCAACTCGCAGATTTCACAAATATGGCCTCTAACTTGCTCCCCAGGTCTCATTGACCTATTTTTACCGAACTTGTTGTAATTCTTTCCAAACCACTTATGTATTAATGCTGGTAGTTCATACATTTTTGTAATTTGTTTTATAGTATATAAAGCTCGCTATGGTTGGTATTATGACTATCACTTTATGCAACAAAGTTTGGTGCATGCTTTCATCTCTCCGCTTGTTTTTCTCTATTTTTTATTTTCGTTGCCAAACACCCCCTGAGAAGACAACTCAGAGGATGGTTGACTAAACCCCTCTTATTCTTGAAGAGTAGGGCTATTGGGCTAGGGTTTTTAGGTAAACTGTTGGTCCTCTTGTTTTTAACGCAAGGATAGTTATTGTCATTTATGTCTCTATCTCTCACTGTAGAGAATCCTTTGATGCCACTCTGATTTGGCAATCTTCAAGTTCGTGATGTTTACTGCTAGATCCACTCGAGGTCATGCTTAGTTTCCATCATATTTGTCACCGAGGGGCAGATCAAAGGATCACTTTATGCTTTGGAAACATTAATGCACCACTAAATGCTATTTCAAGAGAGGAAACCTCAAGGCTTAGGGTTCGCTTTATAGCTAAACCAAGATTTGGTCTGCAAATGACTATAGGTCATCCTCCCTAACTAGGACTCTTACACCCTAGAACCTCAAACCCAGTGGCCTGAGGCTTAAAGGAGTTCTTTTTCACATTTTATTATTTCTAGTTGGCGCCTTCTTCAAACTACCAACCCTACTCAATTTTATGAAAACCCAAAATCCGTAAAGTGAAATCACTATTTGAATCAACGCGAAGCACTCTACAACAAGAAAACCCATCCTGCGTTTCGACCCTAGAGCTACCATAACGCAGCAGCTATGCCACGACAAAGAAGAGGTTTAGGTTTATAAATATTTTTGATTCCGAGCACCAAATATCTACCCTGTGCATGCTATGATCTTAGCGAATCACCTGCATAATCAGAATCGCTAAAACCAACCACCTTAAGAGTGTTGATACATCGATATGTCAACATGAGATCCTTAGTACCCTGAAGATACCTCAAAACTTTCTTAGCCGCTTTGACCAAAATCACTCAAGTACCAACATGCCGAAAACAAAAGCAATATTAGGGCGTGTGCATACTTAAGCATATATCATGCTACCCACAACTAAAGAATAAGGGACTACTTTCATCCGATCTCTCTCAATATCATTATGAGGACATTGGCATTTGAAAATCTGTCACCCTTTATAATTGGTGCCTTACTAGAAGAACATGATTGCATATTGAACATTTTCAATGCGTCCAATCTACATCTATTGAGGCAATCTCATAATGCCACTAGGTCTATCGCGAATTATCTGTATGCCCAAGACATATGATTCTTCCCCAAGATCCTTCATATCAAATGGCTAAACAGTACCTGCTTTGTCTCTACCAATAGGTTAGTATCATTGGTTAGGAGCAAAATATCATCAAAATATAAAACCAAGAATATGTATTTGTTCCTGGGACTTCATATAAAGATGCATTGATCGACAATGTTCTCCTTAAAACCATCGGTGGTGACATCCCATCAAGTTTCTGAGATATCGGTCTCGAAGCCTACTTTAGACCATAAATGGATTTCTAGAGCTTACAAATCATGTTTTCCTTACCAACCTCCTCAAAACCAATAGGTTGAGACATGAAAACATCCTCAACTAAGTCACCATTCAAGAAAGCTGTCCTCACATCCATCTGATGCAACTCTAAATCAAAATGAGCCACTATAGCCATAATAATGTGTAGAGAGTCTTTAGTGGACACGAGAGAGAAGGTTTCCTTAAAATCAATACCTTCTCGTTGATTGTAACTCTTAGCCACTAATCTTTCTTTATATCTCTCTAAATGTCCCTTGGCATCACGCTTGGTCTTGAACACCCATTTGCACCCAATAGGTCTGTAACCATCTTGAAAATCTACTAAGCTTCACACTTTATTCTGTGACACGGAAGTCATCTCATCTTTCATTGCATCGATCCAGAAGTTGGATTGAGGACTAACAATGACTTCTTTGTAGGTAGTCAGATCTGATACATCACCCACATCATAGTCATACTCCTGCAAGTAAAAAATATTGCAATATGAAATTACGGGCCTACGTGCCCTCTTTGACCTCCTCAAGGGTATATCCATGACTACATCTTGGGCTACTATGTCTACATCTAGGGCTATTGGATCTACATCCTCAATTGCCTATAATCGCACGGCTACTTTCAGATGCCGGCCGACACCGTGGCTGAGACCGGAGCGAAGCAATAGGCACAATAATAAAACCGGTGTCTTTGAAAGACAATTTCTGCCCTAGTTTGTACCATCATCCTTCATAGATAGTCCAACTAATAGCCACCGATGGTTTGATCAAATTTCTTGATCATTAAGACCAAAATGATATATACAAATTTATGACACTACTACCAAAGGAATAAGAGTTACCTAATCCTGTTAATGATACTGCAAAACTTGTTAAGACCAAGTTATATGATGGATCCTGGTATACAATCTTCTGGTATTGCCACACAAGAAATTTTCAGTCCATGGCAACAATGCCAAAAACTTGTCAAGACCATTTTTCATATGTATGAAAAGATGGAATTGTTCTTCGTGTTTATAATAACTCATTTAAAATTTGTGTTTGTGGTCTCGATCACTGCAAGTGCACAAGTCGTACAAGTAATAAAAGTGGATATTTAAGTCCATATATCGTTCCCACGAGGAAAGATGATAAATCAAAAGACTAACTACCCCAACTACTCAAGATCATTACTATTTGAACTCTACTGTTATGATGATAAGAGGACTAAAAATATATTCCCAGGCTTAAATCCTTTATATTCAAAATTAAAGTTGAATAAAATTTTGAGTTAAGAAGTCACTGAGTGAGACAAACTAGAAATGGATCAATTAGTAATAATCATTTTCTGCATTTTTCGATTCAAAGCTCAACAATAAATTGGAAAACTATGTTTTTCAAAGATGCAAGATAGTATAGCTCGATTTCTCCTCAACCATACTTTTTCACCGATTAAAGGTTCATATTCATTTCGAGACATGATTCTAATCACACTTGTAATATGCAACCCTCTTTTTTAAGTGAGATTTAAGTATTTTTCCTTTTTAATACTTCATACTGTAGATTTCAGACAAAAGAATTCTCGTCACATGTATTGCAGGATATCGCAAAGCTCTTTTCCATTTTGATTGAGACCTCATCCTACACTTCTGATGAAAATTTCCATCTCCTTGATTAGATCTCAGCTAACACAGGATCATAATCAATTTATTAGAAATAGGAGAGACCTCTGAGTGATTAAATAGATACTTCATTCAACCTTCCTTAACTTATAAGTAAGTTGGTGATCTATCTGAGTAATCTTTCAAAGTTCATTAGTTCCATAGTATTAGTCTACCATACCCACAAGAAACTCTCTCTTACACTCTTAGGGCCCTCCATCTCGTCACCCAAAGGGTTTCCCCGAAATCGTGAGAGTGAGATAAAGTACTCATACATTGGGTACACTAGACTAGTAATTTGCAGGTGAACAAGCAGTTCTATAAGCATACCAATCAAATAAATTCAAGAATTCTAATTAAAGCTTTCTTCTACCTTATGCAGCAAAATGACTATCATCAGTGACCAATTTCCAATGAGCTCAACTTTTCAAAAATGGTTTACTCTTATCAATGACTAATTGATCAGGAAAATTCATTGAAATTTGAAACGAATTGAAATAAATGAACTCCAGAAACTTTTCAGCATCCATTTAAATCAAACAATAAATGAAAAGAAGAATTTATAAAGAAATACCAGCTCAAAGCTGCACTTTAGTACAATACCCAAATCCAAAAAATTAAAGGAAAACTAACAAAATAAAACTATACTAAGCTAAATCTACTAAAATGGAAAATGAAAGAAAAAATAAAAAAATAAAAAATAAAAATCTACAAGAGTCTTCAACCACCCAGAAATCCTGGAGCTGCCGAAAGCTGCGCACATTGCCTTAGAAGTGTGTATTTATATGCTTTCTAATGTTGGGCCTCACTTCATTAATTGCGTTATGGATTCCCAAAATTCTAGCCCACCAAGGTCTCTTCGTCACATGTGAAGGTCCTGTCACATACGAGCTTTCATTCTACCGCCGCTCGTCAGAGCTTCGTATTCAGTATCGCCACCTATTCTCCGGGCTTGCTCTTGATTGTATCAAAAGAGTACTTTTTATAATGTCATGGACATAAATTGTATCTAACAGCCTCTTGTTTGCTATGGCTAGTTATGAGTTCTTTTTGTCCCGATACTCAAACCTATTCGCAGACTCAGCCTTCTCATGTCCTTGTCCTTTTAGAGTTTGTCGCGGCATAATTTTCCTTGTCAAGACAAAAATTTACATTTCAGTCTATCAACTCTCTGTCGTGACAGAATTTCTTTGAATCCTTAGTAATTTATGTCGCGATAGGAAACTCCTTGATCGCGATGTACTTTCTTTCCTAATTTTTGTCTCTGTCGAATCAGTTATCGCGGACATGGAATTATGTTGTGATACAATTTCTCGCCATTCTCGCTTCTTCTAAAATTTTTGTCATGACCTAATTTTTCCTCACACATATGATATAATTTTATCATTCCATAGCTTTTATTGTTTGATTTAAACTTCACGCGACACAAAGTTTTTTGCCTTCAATTTTAATTATGTCAGCAACAAGTATTTCTTTTGTCAGCCATTCTTCTCATGTTGCTCTTCAGCTTATCAGATAGGGAATTCACCATGGTGTTTTGTTTGTCGCGACAGAGATTTTGTTGTTTTTGGTTGTGAATTTCCAATGTTATGCTGCTAAAAAATTTCCCTCGAAATGGCTTAGTGCTAAAAAGTTTGTCGCAAAATAAAAACACTTGTCTCAAGTGACTTGTGTTGTATTCTTATCATTTTCTGTTGCGACAGAGTTAATCTATTAGTAGTTGTGATTTTTAGCGGCCGCGATAGAGAAATCTTCTCACCTATTAATGTTCTCCTTTTCTTTTTTCTTTGATCATTATCGCGACAGAGCAACGGATTGTTGCGATAGTTTTCTTCACATCTTTCTTTAATAATGTCGCGATAGAAAAAGTTTTTGTTGCGACATAAATTTCTCTTTTTCCATTGAGCTATGTTTGAACTTTATTGCGACATTTAGTTGCTGGCTACAACATAGTTCCTTTAGCCTATTTGAATTTTGTGTCGCAACAAACAAAAATTATGTCAGCCACACAACCGGCCATTTTCTCCCACCCTTGCTTATTTTCTTCTTGCTTTTTTTTTTTTTTTCAAATAACATCTCGCAAACATAAAGTTGGTGAATTAATATTCCATAATTCTGGCATACAAATAGATCTAAAATTGTTAAAACATGCTAGAAAATGGATTAAAAAATAGATGAGTTTATGACTCATCAAATTCTCTAAACTTAAGTTTTGCTCGTCTCCTACAAAGAAAAAAATTTGTTTGGTTCTCAAACAATTCAGCTTTTTATTTTAAGGACATTTTTTCTTGTTGAAGCCCAATTGCAGTAACATAAGTCAATAGAATTACTTCAACATGTTTCCCAATTTAGAATCAGAAGATTTTTCACTTAAGTTCACCGAACCAACCAATAATTCATAAGGTGTAACAATTCTAATCATTCAATCCTTTGATTTTTGTGTGTGTCTGTCTTTACTTCTTTTCTTTTGCATAAGTTAATCTTTTGGGATAATACTCGCTTAGCATACTCTTTCATTTTTAAAGCCGATATGCTTGTTTATTGTTTCGTTTCCTTATTCAGATGTCAATTCTATTCCCAAGTTTAGGAATTAAGGTTGTCTAGTATCATGTAATACCGTGAGTCCACGTCATCTCCACAGGAGTGGTCTAAATTGTCGACCAGAGCTATTCTGTGTGTGTAATTGAAAAGGAAATTATGGGGGTTGTGATTGGTTGATTTAAGGATGATTAAATTGACTATTTTAAAAATAGAAAGATGATTGCTGGAATTTAGGTTTCCATACTCACTAAATGATCATGTAATTCCCAATTCCTCTTAGTTTTACGCCTCATCTAGAGCCATTGATAAATGGTCTTCTCGAGGAAGATTTTTCTTAAATGCTCTTGAAAGGAAAGATAATTGAACAATGTTAAACACTTGTTGCCAATTAATTCAGACTCTTAGCTTGCATTTGTATTCAAGCACAACATGTACCGAGGGTCCCCAACTAAGGTTTTTACAAAGTTTCTACAAGTTTAATAACATCACACGATCCATTGAAGTATAAAAGAGGAATTGAGGGAATATACCTTGATCGTAGAGTTTCCACCTGTGAATCCCAAAGAGGTGAAATTTAGAACTCCATGGAATTTATAAGGCAAATCATAATTGAAGAGAATTTAAACATAAAAGGAACTTTGAGAAAATCCAATTCAATTGTAAAAACCTAAGGACGAAAATACAAATACTGTATCAAAACGGCATGAGTTCTTACCGAAAGATTACATGTGCTTGAAATCGAAAACCCGCTAAAACTAAAGTCCAGAATCCTAAAATCAACAAATCTTCACTAAAACTATGGAAGCAGAACACTTCTCCTATGAAAACCTAACCCTAAGAATCAAAAGCTGCCTTCTCCTTGTATCCAATGGCTTTATACCTCCTCCAATGATCCCGTGATTAAAGTTGATTGACAAGCATGTTCCTCTGCTAGGATCAAACGCCCGCTTCACCCCTCGCTGAACACAGTGTACCCTGGCATAATGCCATGGTGTACCGGCACGCTTCCTCTCGCCACTTTTGTGCATAGGTGTACCGGTACATGTTGAAGGTGTACCGGTACATGTTGGCCACTGGTGCTTTTCCAGCATTGTTGCACTTCCCGAAACTTCACCAATCGGTTGCCATCATCCTCAATGATCCATATTTTGCTTTCCGGACATAAATCCTTGTACAATTATGCATTAGACCTGAAAAACTGTACAAGTCCATAAACATGAAAGCAATTAAAAGTACCTATTCTCATGCAAATTGTGAGCAAAATGTGACTTGAAGGCAAGCAATTCTGTCAGAATTATCAAGCCAATCGTGGTATTCAACACACTTCAACCCTGCATCTTTGCTAGTCCCTCGCAAGATTTAGACTGAGATCGCATCATGCGAATTCTAACAAGTGCCTCGCATAGCGCACCTTTGCAAGTTTCTCAAAAGGTAATACAGCCATAATACTTCACCGGTGCATGCACTGCAGGACTCAATTAAAACTAAAACCACGCCTCAACAATGGAACATAACAACAAGCTAACACAAAACTCACTATTCAAATAAAGGACCAAGTGAATTGAGAATTAAAAGTCGCCATAGAAGCATTTGAACCTAAATGATCGATATTATAAAGCACCATTTAACATAAACACGCAACTACTATGCAGATAAAGTCAAAAGAAACAACTAAATTACTAAACTGAATCGTAAAGGTCTTAATAGTCAGAATGACCATAGGCTACACAAAAGGGTAAATGAACAAATGGTGTTGGTACAACATACGAGGTCCGGCTACCCAATTCAACACCACCCTAATCTAGCCTAATATGCTACCACACAAATATCCTCCCTCATCATTCATAAGAAAATGCTGCCCCTCATCGACTACCATCCAACTCCCCTCCCAATCTCCTCCAGCCGCTAAGGGGTATCCGCCAATGCAGCCTCCTGAAAAGCCATGGCTCTCGAGTCTGAGGAGCCCGTGATCTTAACCGGCTATGTTTCCAAATGCATTTGCAGAACCACCCTTGGCATTCACGCTCCATTCTCTTCAACTGAGAGGTGCTCATAGTGCGTGATGCCGTACGAAGAGGCTTCAGAATCACCACCGGGAATGTGAAGGTCGGGTCTCGAGATGCGCCGCCTCTCGCCCGCTTGGTTTAGAACGTCCTGCCTAGGAAGAACCCTTTCCTTAACCACTCCCTCATCCCCGCGGGGCTTCCACAAGACTCATAAGAAGATGCAAACTGAATATGTCTACTTTCATGCGAGGACCCACAGGAAGTCCTCATCACGCACCATATGACCAAAGCATAGTCGATAAGCTCCCGGTCACCTCATAAAAATCCGCGCTGTTCATTGAGATTTCTCATTGCCCTTTGTCCGATTCTATCGCTTAATAATCTTATTCCATCAATGCATATTCCAGCTCGAAGTTTCTAGCACAAATTCTTACGCACAAAACCACTACGGCCACAGACAAGTACACATAGCCTCAGCAAAAGATGTAAGTGCCGAAACAATGATGGCCTCAAGGGGGTAAGGTCGATCTGTACCGCAGGCTTAACATATCAGAGGGAATGAGCTATCAATCAGGTGATCCGTGATTCGCTACCCATCACAAGGGTCTCTAGTAAGGTCTCATTTCGCTAATTTTCTTTCATATTAGTATACATAAAACTCCCGAACCACAGTAGGTAAATATCCCTGAACCTCAGCGCACACAAACTTCAAATTCTTTTCTTGAATAACACCCCTGATTGGATGAGAGTACAGAAATGTTTCCAACTTTACCCCCTCTCGCAGTGAAATCCCCTGTTCGCAATTAACTGGGCTCATTTTTCCTGCTCTGACTCAGAGCCCTCATCAAACATAGCCTCTATCTCATCATCATCATCACTGATACTCACTCGAGGACGAATCTATTTGCTTTCTTTGCTTTCTTTACCGGGTCGTGAGGAGTCGATTTTCTTTCTTTCACTACCGCCTCCATGTAGGAGCTAAGCGCTTTTCCCTTACCAGTATTCTTAGATCTTGCCATAGATATGGCAAGAATGGCAATGGTGGCACATATGGCCTACACATATAAAACAATGTCCCAAGCTCGCTAGAAGTACCGGCCTATTCCGTATCGATGTAAATTTCCTCCCATACCATCATACGAAACCCCAAACCACCAAGTAAGGAAATCAATCAACCAAAACCAACCAAACAGTCCATGTATAATAATGAATAGCACAAAATGCTCTCAAGGAATTGGGTATGGAGGCTTACCACATCCGCACGATGAATGCGTATGAACCGCCCGAGCGATGGAAACTCGCATATGCACAAACTCACATTTGCAGGAGAGGGCAAAAAAGGCTAGGGTTTTGCTTTGTAGAGAGTGGAGGGGGTTGGAAATGTCAAAAGGTGCAAAAAATGGGATTAAAAACCCTTTTTGCCCTAAACCTGCCCGCATGTACCGGTACATGTTAGTGGTGTACTCTGCAGACACTACACGTCTCTCTTTTATAAATACGCACCGTACACATAACAATTCAGCATTTTTTTTCTTTTTCTCTTTTTTTTTTTTTGTTTTTTTTTTTTTACATATATATTTTGCAAATTGGGAACGGTAGTGCCGATGTAAAACTATCCTTCTCAATTGCTTTCCATCCCGGGTTTCACTGCATGCTCACTTCTCATTCAAATTTATATTCTCGCTCAAATCGACTGCTTCATGAGTCGATAACCGTACTTCCTCTTTAAACTTCTCAATCTTTCCATAAACACACAGCTGTTGTGATCGGGGTTCCTAGGTTCAAACTACAATCCATAAACTTAAGGCTCAAAATAGGTGCAAGGGATAAGACAAAACGACTCCACAAAGTGTAACATAGAAAACATGGCCTCTAATCATTTTCCAGTTATGCAAGATGTTCCTCAAAGACTATGATGCATATAGTTAACATGACATGCCAATGAAGCACATGGGAGCACAAGCAAAAGATGAAGAGAGTATAATGTAGGTCTCTAGGTTTGTGTGGCAACAGAGCGTAATGCAAGGATAAAGTCCAAAAGATGAATATAAAGATTTTGTGCGCTGCTGGAAGTGCATGCATTGAGTCATGTGGATCAGGTATGAAATCACGCGGCTATATACATCGCAGTCAAGTATTATACCTAAAAGAGCCACACCAAAATTTTGCCATATTAATCGAACATGTAACAAGCGCATAGTTAGGTTCAACCACGTTGTACGCCTTGCCATACACCTACCCCCACAATGCAAACAAGCATTGTCCTCAATGCATAGAAACCAAGAGGACCCTGCACAACAGAATGGGAGGCAACATAGAAACTAGGGCCCTTTTTTTTTATTTTTTTATATTTATTGAAAAGAAAATGAAATAGAGACAATAGAAATAAAATGCAAGAACGTAAATAAATACACCAAACAGAGAAACAAGTGTTGAGAACTAATTTACTGGCGATCCTCGGGCAGAAAGCGGATCTACCAAGTCCTCACCATTCTTTTGAAGCTTCGGTAAACAAGTCCCAGAATGGCTTGAGGCATTGACCATTGACTTTGAAAGACTTCTTATCCTGATTTTCACTTCCACTACCCGTATGGATAGACTACCTTAATGAATGAACGGGCCAAATTCAACGAGAGCGGTTTTCGGAAATAAGGCAAATCGAGCTGTACAAATAGCATCTTTGGTTTGGTTCGAACGTTTTCCGAAAGGTCTTGTCATGGAACAACTTGAGCCGCTTTTGTAAATCCGGGAGCTTGCGCACTCGCAATTCATCAAGCTCATTTATCGCGGAACAAGCACGCGCCCGCTTGAGTTAAATCGCACTGAAAGTCATAATAGCCCAATATCTTGTTCCATTTCGACTAGCAGATTATAAAGCCTTTCCATAAACAAGCCTATAGGAGACATACCAAGAACGCTGGTAAAGCTGCATCAGGCCCAAAGAGCATCGTTAAAGTCGGCGTGACCAATCTTGCGATTCAAAGTAAACTGCTTTTCCAATATATGTTTGATCTCCTTATTAATTCCGCCTGACCATTGTCCGTGGGTATGTTGAAACTTATGGGTGACTCCATATTTTTTTAATAGATTTTCAAAAGGTTGATTACAAAAATGGAAACACCATCACTAATAATTGCACGAGGTATTCCAAAACGAAAAATGTGTTCTTTATAAATTTCAAAACAACCTCGTGGTCGCGGTTCTCGTCGGAATAGCCTTCAACCCACTGGCGCCACATAATCAACAGATAACACGTACAAGTACTACGCAAAGGGGAACGACCATGAAGTCTATACCAACGCCAAAGATTTCAATGATTAAAATGGGGGTAAGAGGCATCATGTCTGCTTGCGATTCTCCTAATTGTCGCAATCAAGCACAAGCTTTGTACCAAACAATCTTTAAACAAGGTAGTCAAGAAAAACCAGCTTGCAAAATCTTATCTCGCTGTTTTTCTTATGAACAGAAATGCCCTCCACAAGTTTCCTTCAAGCGTAATGTGGCAAAAGGTTGGGGATCCCGATTCGTCATCATCAAGGCACATGACACTGCTGACTGGTTCGACAAAGATTAAATAGATATGGATCATCAGCAATATTTTTAATGTTTGCCAAAAATTTCTTTTTCGCTGAGAAGTCCATTGTGTTGAATTTGACCAGCTTACTAGGTAATTACGATGCTGCTCGCATTCACGGCAATGCCGAACAAGAGCAAAGAGCCGCGTCGCCTATGGGTACACCATGAGAATTTTGATTACGGAACTAATGTCGAGATAAATGGTTGCTTCACCACATTCACCGACCCCCCTTTTTATCTTTAATGGTCAGATTGAATTCTTGGCATAGTAGAATCCACCTAGTTAACAGAGGCTTGGTATCTGGCAGGAAGCGGTACTTGGTTTTCGTGATGCGTGAAAATGGTTACAGAAGAGCCTACAATGTATGACCTGAACTTTTCTAGGGCAAAGACGATAGCTAAAAACTCTTTTTCTGTGGTTGTGTAGTTTGCTTGAGTGGAGTCTAGTGTCTTGCTGGCATAATAGATTACAAAAGCCTTTTTGTCTTCCCTTTGTCCTAAAACAGCCCCTATAGCATAATCACTAGCGTCACACATGATCTCAAATGGAAGGTTCCAATTAGGAGACCGCATGATAGGAGGCGACACTAACATAGTTTTGAGCTTAGCAAAGGCGTCTTCACAAGCACATGACCATAGAAAGGAGTACATCTTGTAAGCGAAGTACATAAAGATGGCATAACACTAAAATCTTATAAATCTCCTATAAAATCGGCATATTTGAGAATGACGATGTCTCTAACACACTTAGGAGTAAATTAAATTGGATATCAGCTCGACTTTATTATTATCAACTTCAATTCCATTTTTGATACTATATGACTAAGACAATCTGTGTCACCATGAAATGACACTTTTCCCAATTTAACACAAGGTTCTTCTCTTGACATCTCTCCAACACCTTACGTAAATTCTCCAGACAGCCCTCGTATGAGTCACCAAAAACTGAGAAAACGTCCATGAAGATTTCCAAAATGATTTCTATCATGTCATTGAAAATTCCCATCATACACCGTTGGAAGGTTCTAGGTGCATTGCATAATCCAAAGGGCATTTCCTAAAGGCAAAAGTACCAAAAGGACAGGTGAATGTAGTTTTCTCTTGATCTTCCAAAGCTATCTCAATTTGATTGTACCCTGAGTACCCATCGAGAAAACAATAAAATTCATGCCGCAGCTCTCTCAACATTTGATCAACAAACGGGAGAGGAAAGTGGTCTTTCAGTACGCGTTAAGCCCTCCTATAATCTATGCACACCCTCCAGCACAGAGTGACCACGGTAGATTAACTCATTATTTTCATTTTGCAACCCACGACTCAGTTTCTTAGGAACTACGTGTTGGGCTAACCCACTTCTTGTCATAATAGGGTAAATAACACCTACATCCAAGAGTTTTAAGACTTCCTTCTTTACCACTTCTTTCATTATTGGGTTCAATCGTCTCTGTGGTTGCCTAGAGGGTTTAACATCTTCTTCTAAGTGAATTCTATGTGTGCAGATCAGAGGGCTAATTCCCTTAATATCTGCAATTGTCCATCCTAGGGTCGTTCTGTGGTTTCTCAATATCTCCAAAAGTTGATTTTCTTGATTCTTTTCTAAGGAGGAAGATATGATTACGGAAAGTTTCTTACGCCTAAGAAGGCATATTTGAGGTGTGATGGTAAGGTTTCAACTCTCAAGCAGGTGGCCTCTCTTGAGAAGAGCAATGCCTTGTCCTCAATTGGTGGCAATGGTTGAAATTTAGGGTGCCCGCGTTTCACTTCCGATTACCTCATTGTGTTCCCGATTATAGA
The DNA here is from genome assembly GCA_016808115.1 of Tetrastigma voinierianum. Classification (NCBI taxonomy): domain Eukaryota; kingdom Viridiplantae; phylum Streptophyta; class Magnoliopsida; order Vitales; family Vitaceae; genus Tetrastigma; species Tetrastigma voinierianum. The sequence continues at coordinate 67,140 of JAEQBH010009476.1, read as the reverse complement.
GTGTAGGAACTCCGTTCTAGTGTGGTCACTACTCATCGGCTTCGGGCTTACCAAACATGACATAAGAGGGTCATCATGTGAGACATTATCTAAGTATTTCTGTACCACAGAATCAACCATGTTGACCTCACACACATCTTCTTCATCCCCCATTCCCTTGATAACATTAAAGATATTCAGATTAACAGTCATGTTACCAAATGATAGTGTCATTAGGCCTCCCCTACAGTGTATAATAGCATTAGCAGTTGCCAAGAATGGTCTACCAAGAATCCTTTGGGAGGCGGGTTCAGCAGTTTATCCACGGGTTGAGTGTCGAGCACAACAAAATCCACAGGGAAGTAGAACTTGTTCACTTGCATTAATACATCCTTCACTATCCCTCTAGGAATTTTTACACTACGGTCAGCTAATTGGAGGGTGATATTGGTTGACTCTAATTCTCCTAACCCTAGGTCCACATATACTGAGTAAGGCAACAAATTAACACTTGCCCCTAAATCCACTAGAGCATGTCTAACTTGGAATTCCACTACTTGCTATAGAAATAGTAGGGCTTCACGGATCTTTGTATTTTGGGGCAAGTTGTTTCAATCCCGATGAGTAGATTGCTCGGTCATGAATGCCTCCTTATTGACACCTAGTTTCCTTTTTCTTTGTGCACAAATCCTTAGAAACTTAGCATATGATGGAATTTGTAATGGCATCTAGTAAAGAATGTTCAATTTCACTTCTGTTTGAATAATTCATAGATCTCGAATGGTTATTCACTTTCTTTGGGTTCGGCCTGAGGATATGGAGCTGGAGGGATATGGGTAGCCTTATCTGCCTCTGGCTCACCATCAATAACATTTGTCCTAGGGACATAAGGCTTGTCTGACACCTCATCATCTCTGACCGATTCACTTTGAGACTCTTGTATTGGTTCCTTGGTTTGAATGGTTTGTCGGCTACCTTACCGCCCGAAGTAGTAATGACCTTACAATGTTCAAAAAGTACCCTCACTTGGACCCAGAAACTCCCACCTTATTTGACCTTGTGGGTTTTGGATAAGGTTGAGATGGGAGTTTCCCTTTTCTTGTTGAAAATTACCCATGAAGAGGTTAGCTTAGTTGTTGGGATCTCCACATCATTAGGCAGTTGAGAGTGCGTGTTTGTGGATTGTTAGTGCAGCCTGATTGTGTTACTATATCCTCCAAACTTCTCTTATGTGGAGGTTGATAAGGCTGTGGGTTTGGATTCCCTTGATTTGACGGATGAAAACCTTGGTTAGGGTTCACAGGAAATCCTTGGGGACCTTGATTCTGAAATGGAAGAACTGAATTTGGAAAACCTTGGTTTTGGTAATGGGGGCCTTGGTTGTTTGGCAAGTTATGTGGGCCTCCCTCATTTCTCCAACTAAATTGAGTGCTTACCCGTCGGATTATAATAATTTGAGAATACCGGAGGTGAAAGGGTTCAGCACGGTAGTTAAGGGCATTAGCCTTTCTATCTTGAATTGCTCCCTTAACTTGAGGAAGGTTTGGGCAGTTAATAGTTGAGTGTGTAGGGTCATAGCAAATTATGCATGGCTCCTCCACTCTGGAGTCTGATAAGGTGCAGAAGTGCGTGAGGTACCTGCTTAGTTACCTCGTTCACACTTTTTCATCTCTATGGCCTCCAACTTCCTTGTTAAATTGGCGATTTTGCTTCTAATTCATCATTCTCTTTTAAGTGATGGATTCCTCCCCCTATAGGTGTATTATGCACTTTAGCAGTGTCTACAGAGGTGTTAGTCTCCCATGTTGAGCATTTTTAACGCTATGGTGTCAAAGAGAGTTGAATTGCTTCCCTAACTCTTTTCATAAAATTCGCGCACACATCATTTGGATGTATTGTTTATTATTCAGGATAGTCCTTGATGAAAGTACGTAAGATTTCCCTACATCCAATCCATGATGAGGATAGCATGGAGGAGATCCTTGTATCTCTCCCATACCGCAGCAAAAGGTTCACCCGGCTTTTCAGAAAAATTCTGAATTGCTCGCATGAGAGCATTGGTACGTGCAGGAGGGAAAATTTTGTTAAGGAATTCATTTCGCATATCTTCCCATGTAAAAATTGAATTAGGTGCAAGAGAATGAAACCAAATTTTGGCTTTCTCCTTTAGAGCAAAAGGAAATAAAACCAAACGATTATGTGGAGAGGTGAACCGGAGTAGAGAGAAATGCTGCGCAAACATCCTCAAAGTCTCATGAATGGTAAGGTTCTCAGTTCGAGCCGAAGTGATATCTCTCTGAGGTAAAGACGGATCATTTCCGACTTCATGAGGAATTGATTGGCCTTTTCAAGTAGGCGAATACATGAGTTTGTTGTGGTTCATTGAGGTTGCAAGATCTCTCGAAGAGTTCTTTCCACATTAGGTAAAGGAGCAGGGGGACCCTTATATTGATTTCGCTGAAAGTTAACATTTCCCCTCCTGTGCGGTCTAACTCTTGGGAGTGTAACACCATCTCCATGTTGTGGAGGTTCATGGAGTCCTTGTGGGTTAACAGGAATCCCTTGAGTATGTTCATTAAACAGAGGTTGTTGATTCCCAGGATGATCCATTTGAGGTATAAAGTTATCTTGAAACAATTGACTTATTATGGACTCTTCAGAATTTCTAGGAGGTGCAATTCTTACAAGTCGGCGTTGCTCGTTGCGAGCCCAAACCGACATGCACTAAACTTACTCCGTCCAAGGAAACACCCACTGAAATTTCTCACAAAAACAAATTAAAAAGAAAAGTAGAGAGCACGTCTTAGGATTTGCAATGCAGTACCGAAATTACCTCTAGCTCTCTTCGAGATCAAGCTGGATTGATCGCCACTCCCCAGACAGCGGCGCCAAAAATAGCCGTTCTTATTAGTATCTTTGAATTCTATTCCCAAGCGTAGGAATTAAGGTTGTCTAACATTGTAATCTTTGTGGGAGTCCACGGGTCCATCTCACGAGTGGTGCAGAATTGTCGTCTGTAGGAGCTATTCTCAAAAGGTGTGTAATTGGAAAGGAAATTATGGGGTTGTGATTGGTTGATTTAAGGATTGGTTAAATTGACTATTTTAAAATAGAAAGATGATTGATGGAATTCTTAGGTTTCCACTCACTAGTGATCATGTAATTCCCACCTCTTAGTTTTACAGTCTCATCTAGGAGCCATTGATAAATGGTCTTCGATGGAAGATTTTTCTTTAAATGCTCTTTTGAAAGGAAGAGATGAATTGAACAATGTTAAACACTTGTTGCCAATTCGGACTCTTGGCTTGTTTGTATTCAAGCACAGCGTGTCATAGGGTCTCTCGTTCACACGTTGTCAGAGGACCTTGACTAAAGGTTTTACAAGGATTTTCTACAAGCGAATAACATCACACAATCCATTAGTATAAAAGAGATTGAGGGAATATACAGCAGTCGGGGTGAGTTTCCACCGTAGAATCCCAGCATAGAAATTTAGAACTCCATGGAATTTATAAGGTAAATCATAATTGAAGAGAATTTAAACATAAAAAGGAACTTTGAGAAAATCCGAATTCAATTGCAAAACCTAAGGACAAAAAAACAAAATACTCAGAATGAAAATGAAGTATGAGTTCCTACTGAAAGATTACATGTGCTTGAAATCAGAAAACTCCAGAAAACTAAAGTCTGCAACCTAAATCAACAAATCTTCGCCAAAACTATGGAAGAGAACACTTCTCCTATGAAAACCTAGCTTCAGAAGATCAAAGCTCCTTTCTCGCCTTTGTATCACATGGCTTTTATACCCCTCTCTAATGTGATCCCGCATTAAAAGTTGATTGACAAGCGTGCCCTTGCGTTAGGATCAAATGCTTGCTCAATTCCTAGAGTTTTCACACAGGTGTACCGGTACATGTTAGTGGTGTCTTGGTGCATGTTGCTCTACGCCACTTTTATGCATAAGTGTACCGGTACATGTTGAAGGTGTCTGCAGGTACATATTCAACCTTGATGCTTTTCCGACATTGTTGCACTTCCGAAACTTCACCAATCGGTTGCCCATCATCCTCAATGATCCATATATTTTGCTTTTAGGACATAAATCCTTGTACAATTAGCCTAAGTGAACCTGAAAAAGCGCCTGAGTCCATAAACATAGAAAAGCAATTAAAAGTACCTATTCTCATGAAAATTACAGCGAAGCGAAATGTAACTTGAAGGTGCTAAATTACTGTTTGTAGTGTGCTCAAGCTGTGTAAATTTCAACACTCATATTAATCTCACTAATGTGAGCATAACACCACCTTCATAATCAAATAGGTCTTTTAGGCTTGTAATGTGTGGCTTGGGTAATGAGGTGGATAATTAGACATTTTAGGCTTAATTTAACCCAGACTTCACTGACAACTTACACTCTTGCCTTCTTAATGCATCCTTGATTTCTCTTGATTGTAAGTTTCCAACATTCCCATCAGGTTTTTGCATCTTTCTACATATTTTTTCATTGTGGTGCCTTTTTCTCCTTTCCTCTCCTACACACAGAAGATAACTTCTCTTCCTTATTCCAGAAGCTTTTTCACTTTTTATTTTCTCCAAGTTTGGTGGAATGGTGTAATGTTTTGTCTTTTTAAGATTTCTACCACCCTAAGCGAACTTTGGGTCAATAACTCCCATACCAGTTGGCATTAGGGTATTAGGTGTTGAACACCCCTAAGGACTTAATTGTTCTAGGGAGGAAGGCTACAAGACCAAACTCGTTCCTCCTTGATTTTTTTTTCTTTCCTGACTTCTTCACAATCCTCTTCATCTTTTCTTATTTATTTGAATTGTTTTTCTCAACCCTTTTTATCCTTTTCTACAACTTGAAATAATACTCCCCCAAACTTGTCCTCTTCTGTCCTTGATGTACTTTGTCTGATGATCTGGGCAAATAAGGGTTCTTTACTATAGGATTATGTGTAAGGGAGGAACTGGGCTTTTTATTTGCTGGTTGATGATGAGATTGGCTATATGCTCAAATAAGGAACTCGTGTATATGCATATGCATATAACAGGGTAGGCTTTGAAAGGCTCAAACTTCCAAGGATGGATGATGAGTCTTAAACTCTATTTTTAATCCATTTTTCTGGCTTATTTTAGTATATTTAGATTTGTTTTAATGCCAAATTGTGGAATATTCACCAACTTTGTGTTTTACAGGTTTTAATTCAAAAAGGACAAAATTCCAGTAAGAAAGAAGAGAAAAAGAGCAATTACAGCAGGCTATGTTGCGATAGAGTTTTGTGTGTTGCGACAAACGTCTAAGCTAATAGCAAAGGAACTCTGTCACAACAATATTTCCTCTGTCGCAACACAAAGGTCTGATTATTGACAGAAAATGGGAAGAATCTAACAAGTCAGCTGAGACAAAGAAAGTTTATGTTGCGACAAGGTTTTTCAGCAGGATGTCAACACTAGGAAGAATTTGTCGCGACAAAGAAGCTCTCGCTATGACAAATGAAATGTAGAGCGTAACTCTATCGTGGCAAAGGATCTTCCGTCATTTACATTGATTATTGAAAGATGGAAAAGCTTGTCGGCACGTGTTAAGAACTCTGCAAAGACCTCTAACAAGCGACAAGGTAATGTATGTCACGACACTGAAAGATGAAGAAGTAATGGTCGCCGGCTAAGATGATGTATGTTGCACAAGGAAGAAGAAACTCGTTGTGACGTATAAACAAGGTCGCTACATGTGATGCTTGTTTCGTGAATGACATGGTTGTACAAAAGAATATAATGTCATGTACATACTGCCGGGAGATAAAATGTTTCTATGTCGCGATAGGATCTTAAGGTCGCGAACACGTAGATAAGTCAACATTGATAAACAAGGTCGCGACCGACTTTTTCTAAGTCGCGACAAGATCTCCAACACAAGGAAGAGAGGTTCGCCGCGACAACAAATCGGCCGCGGATACACAAATTTAAGTTGAATACTGAAAAGTCCTATCGCGAAATAAAAACTGGGTCACTATAGTAAACATTGACAACACTAAGAGGTTATGTCATAAGATCAAAATGAAGCTACAACAAGAAATCAGGTTAAATGGCGACATAAATGTTGACAATACAAGAAACATTGTTGCAACAAGAACCAAAACAGTAAATGCCACACGCACATAAAACCTGGTCATGACACCAACTCGAAGTTAAGTCATGACAAAACACTATCGCGACACAATTGTTGATGTCACAACATAACTATTCCAGGAACCACACATAAGATTGTCGCAACATAGAACGATTAGAATGACAGACTTTGCAAGACAAATTGTTAAGGAGCCAAAGAAAGATCTGTCGCAAAAGAGGAAACTCTATTGCGACAAAATGAATATGCTGAAGAAAATATTACTGTCGCGACCAAGGAAACTTTGTTGCGTCGAAATCCAAGAAGGATCATAGGGAACAGGTTGCGAAAAATGACTACATGCTGCAACAGAGACCTTCGATGAAGAATGAAAACTCTATCATAACAAAACCCTCGTGTCGCGATAGAATGCAATATAGCTTAATTTGGGATCCATTAAAATCTCAATTTAGGCTCAAACTTCTAGGGCTCTATAAGAATAGAAACAATTTGAGGAAAGTGAGGAAGCCACAATGAAAAACAAGAGATCTCGATAGCCGAGGACTCTTTGTATTATATTTTTCTTTATTTTTCTAGATTAGACTTCTAGCGTAGAATTTTAATTTGTTTACTGGACTTGAAACAGTGAATTGTTTAGAAGTTTAGAAGTTGAGTTAAATTGTTGAAGTTCATTTTTTTATTGTCCGAATCCAATGAAATCTAGATAAAAGTTGGAATTCATTTCTTCAGTTGGTTGCAGTTGTAGTGGAATTTTCCTAATCAGTATTTCAGTGTTCACTATAATCCAGTTTTCGAGAAACACAACTTCCGTTGGGAAAGATCTGATGTTAGTTATGGTCTTTTCTACACAATTAGAAAGAAATTTCTTGGGTTGAGAGTCTTGAAATTATTTGGTATTTGATATTTCATGTAGTGAATTGTTCCCAATATTAGAAACTTATACCCGTAAAAGGATCGTTATCGGCTGATTTCCGGAGACCTCCCGGTGACACGAGAGATGGAAGTGCGAGAGAACTGGATAGTTGCGGGGGTATGCTAGGCGAATATTGATGAACTAATGAGCTGCGAAAGATTACTTAAGGTCAATCCTTCATTACTCATGGTTTGAGAGTGGTGGTGATCCTATCAATTTAATTACTTAGAGACCTCTCCTTGATATGGAGGAATATCTTGATCATGTGTTAGCTTAGATCTAATCAAGGAAAGGGAGAATTCTTCAAGATCTCAAGGATGAGACATCATTCATCTTGTGAAATACCTTGTGGCTGTCTTAGGAAGCAAGAAATGCGGAGTCATAAGAAATGGGTATGAAGAATTGGAAAGAAAAATACCAGAATCATTATAAAAAATTCTGATTACAAGTAATTGATTTGAAACATGTTTGAAATGAACATGAATCTCTAATGGGGTGAAAGTATAGTTAAGGAAATCAAACTATGCTACTAGACTCTTTGACAATTTGAATTCCAATTTATGATAGGAATCGAATTAGATTATGATGTAGATTGATAATTTCACAGCGGTAGAAATCTAGTATCCTTCGGCCGATAATCACGATTCAGGGTCGATTTATGTTAGGATTAAATTTTACTTTTATTATAGATGTAGACATTCAAATAGTAGTTAGTTCAATTATTGAAATTTTTATGAAATGGAAGTTCAAATAGTGTGGAACTTGAGTAGTTGAGGTAGTTGAATTTTAAATTCTTTTCAATCTCTGTGGGAATGATATCTGGACTTATAGGTCCACTTTCCCATTACTTGTCGACACAGTGCACTTATGACACAAGACCAAACTAAATCTTAAATAAATTTCATTGACAAATCCATTTTTAGTATGACATACAAGTTTTATACGGTCTAAGCAAGTTTTTTGATGCCTTTATTGAGGACAGCATATGGTCACGTGGTAATGGTGTCTAAATTTGTATATACCTGATTTAGTCACATCAAGTTTTGGTGCCCTTCTTTGAGGATTGAGCAATTTAAAATCATCTTAAATAAAAGAGAGAAATGCTAATTTGGACACATTTTCTTTGTTTACCAAAAATTTTTAGAAAATTGTAAGCAGGTTTAACTTGGTGGTTGAATAAGCCACTTATGATTTTGGAAGCCTAAATAGATGTATAAATATTTGATATCTTGACTCAGGCTGAGTTTGGTGTGTTTCTACTTCGGGAAGATTTTAAATGCATGAGGCAGAGACGAGATCGCCTCTAGACATTGAAATTGAGAGAAGGTACAAAATAGAGAAGGATCACTAGTGTAGAATCAGAAATATGGAAAATCAAGAGAAAGATTACGAGGTATTCGAAGAAAAGAGAAGAAAGAAGAAGAAAGAAGAAGTAGAGAAATCGGGGCTAGTACTATGGAGGACTTTGGGGCCTATTATTCAGAAGTGCTCTCTTTGTGAGACAACCTCCCATTGAAGCCAACAATTTTGAGCTGAAGCCAGCATTGATTACTATAGTGCAGCAACACTAGTTCACAGGTCACCCCTTTGAAGATCCCAATGAGCATATGGGGAGATTCATGAGGATGGCAAACACAATCAAGCTAAATGGGGTGAGACTAGATGTAATCAAGCTGCACCTTTTCCTTTTTCATTGAGAGATGTGGCAGCAACATGGTTTAATTCATTGCCAGTGGGATTAGTGAACACATGGGAAGAATTGGTGGAGGCTTATATGAGCAGATTTTTTCCTCCAGCTCTCACTGTTGATAGAAGAGAAGATATAATTGTCTTCAAGCAGGGGGAAGAGGAGAGTACAATGCGGAAGATTCAAGAGATTGTTAAGATGTCCTATGCATGGAATAGATCTGCCGCTCCGGATGAGACCCGATTTCTATCATGCTATGAATTATGCCTCTGGGGGTACCAGGTGATGCGTCTGTTGTGGAGCTTTAAAGAGGAGTGCGGAAGGCAAGGCAGGTGATTGAAGACCTTGCAAAATGCAACTACAAGGCTCCATATGAAGCGCCCGGGAAGTAGCGACGGGTTTGAAGGGAAGTAGTCTTATTGGACTTGATAGAATGTGACCATAGAAGCAAAAGCTGGATGTAGTGATGAACAAGGCGGGAAACAATGAAGAAGAATGCCTGCTGCACATGAAGTGGGATGATTAGATGAAAAATTAGAAGAAGTCTTTGAGGAACTAGTTGGAGAAGAGCTATCGGATTGAGAGACCAAGTATATATGAATGAGCAAGGAAGTTATCATAAAGCTAACCAAACTTGCGACCTGCATGCACAGCCTTTGAGGAACCATGAAACTTTCATATGGTGGAGGAGCACGTGAGGGCCACTGAGCACGGATAAATTACCGGCAAACTTATGCTCGACCTAGGTTCGAGAACAACAACGTGAGAGGGACCCAGTAAAGGTGTCAGGTGGAAAAAGACTCAATCCTTTGAAGATCGGATGCTTCATTTCATGTCAGAAAACAAAAGGATTTTGAATTTTTGTGAGAAAAAAATTGCTGAACTTGAGAATTTCCAAGCAAACACAACTGTGTTTCAAACAAATACTAATGCTATAATGAGAAACTTGGAGACTCAAGTAGGGCAACTGGCCCTATCCTTGCAAAGCCAATCCAGAAATGCATTTCCTAGTAGTATTGAGATCGATCCAAGATCTCCTGACTATTGAGTAATGATGAATTGCAAAGGAGCGAAGGTGTAGGATAAAGCATGCCTGGGAACTAGATTAATGAAGAATAGCTCAGATTAGAGGAGCAAACAAAGAGATGCTGAGAAGAAGACAATTTACAGCAAATGTTTGACTAAAGACACTAAATTGAGCAGCTTCTTGGGAGGTAACCTAAGCAGGAATTTTCATTTTTAAGTTTTAAATAGTTTGATTAATTCAGTAGAATTTTGTGTATTTGATGTTTTAGTTTAATCTGTTAGTAGTTTTATTTTAGTTGTTGTTGATTTTCAGGACAATGATACAAAATTCAAGAAGATCCTTGTGAATCACGTTGTTTCAAAGAAAATGTACGAGAAAATGACCCGCAAGGGGAGTAATTCTAATTCCCTAAACCTGTATTTAATGATAATGCATATCTGAAGTTTGGGGGAAAGTTAGCATGTTTGAATAAAAATATATTCTTAATATCTGGGTAAGGCATATTGAATTAAGAAATGAGATGAGTGTTCATACTTGAATTGAAGATTTTTTATTGTTTAAATAAGTTTTCATACGTATGTTCAAACGAGTATCAGTGGATGTAGGTTGCTTTGAATGTTTTATGAGAGAAAACAGAGAAAGATGTAATTTCAGAAAACTTCAGTTAATGTCACAACATACTTTTTCTGTGTCGTGACACAATTGAATCAGGAAGAAAATTGAAAGGGAAGTTTATGTCGCAACACAATTCTCCAATGTCACGGCATAAATTCAAAAGAGCACTAAAGGAAATGTTGCAACATTTTCTGTTATATCGCTACATTTGGCCGGCTCAGTCTCCAAAAATTTTTAACATTGTGTCATGACAACTATTTTTGTATGTCACGACAGAGCATTAATGATAAAACAAACCCTAGGGCAATGTTGTCGCGACATTTAATGTAGGGAAACATGAACCAATTGGCTTATAAATAGAATTTTTTTGAAAATTGAGCCACCTTTCTCATAAACTCTTAACCTTCTCATCTTCTTTACTCAAATCTCTATCATCTCATTCCCTAAAACCCTAGAGCTCCGAAATCTTGACCCTACCATGTCTGATCCTACCACCCTGATTCCAAACCTCAACGAAATCATGGAAGAGTACACTTAGCTGGAAAATCAAACAGAACAAGATTCTCAAGCAGCAGCTGTGCAAGTTGAGGATAGGGATGATGAAAATGAAAAGCAACAACGGACATGAGAAGAATAAAAAAAGAAAAGAAAAAGGGGAGCAGATGAAGCCGGAGCAGAATAGAGGAAAGACAGAGCAAGGAACTTTATTTCAGAAAAGGCAGCATCTCTAATGGAAAGAAGTTTGAAGGATAGAGGCTTCATTGTTGAAAGGGGGTTCAAAAAAGTTATCTCTCTTTTTGATGAAATCTTTGGAAAAGAAGGATGTGATCAGGTGAAACGAAAGAACACAGTTATGCTTCTTTGGTGAAGGAATTTCTTCTTGAATATGGTAGAAAGAAAGAGTGATATATGTTAGAGAGAGACGTTAGGTGAGTTTGAGAAGAGATAAAAACGAAATTTTCGATGCGAGGTGCGAAGGATGGTTCGAAGTTCAAGAAACAACTAAAGGAACCAGAACACCAGAAAATAGTAGACCTACTAACGGCTGGAAAAGGAGAATGGAAAGGGATAAAGAAAACCCCTTTTAAATCCATTTCTAGAGGAGACCCGACTGAAGAAGCCAAAGTATGGTTCTACTTTGTCAGTTCTGTCCTTATGCCATCTAAGAATCTAAGCACAATGAGAAGAGAGGAAGAAATCCTCCTCTACGCATTGTTGAAGGGTTACAAGATAAATGTGGGTAAAATTATTGAAAAGTCTATCTTGGGCTACTCTAAAAGCAAATGCAGGGGGATGATTCCACACCCGGCCTGATAACCGAGACTTTGCATCAGGGGAGTTGAGGAAGAATGGGGATCGAAACCTACCTAGAGCCTCCTCTGACCTTGAGGTATAACTAAAGGACCAAAGAACAGAGGGAAAAAGAAACAGAAGAAGAAAAGGGGAATGAAGGGTGCACTGAGCTAGAACAGTGGTGTGAAACCACAAGAAAATCCTAATTTTCTGAAAAATGGTAATTTTGGTCAAAATCCTGAATTTTTCTAGATCTCGGATGAAAACGGACTTACCCGTTGAATCGATCTTACGAAATCTAAACTCTGCGCTTGTCGAATTTTAATCGGTGAGATAGTCGTATTTTCTGCCGCATTTTTCGAAGCGTAGCGTAATGCGGGACATAGCGTACGGAGTGGATGCAGAAGTGCCATATATCGGAAGTGAAGAATTAGTCAGCAGGCTCAAGTGTGGGGCCCATGTGGACATGTGGCATCTCCTAATTGGAGGAAAATCAAAGGTAGGTGGATAAGTGGATAAGAAATCCAAATAAGCCAATGATGGCTTGACATGTGGCAATGAGGGGACAAAAGAAGACATCTCTTCTCCATTTTTGCTGGACTTCGACAGTGGGAGAGGGGAGAGCAGATTTTGAGAAAAGGGAGGGTTTTTAGAGAGAGAAAGTCCAACTTCTCTCTAGAATTCCCGGTGTTCGGACCGTCGGTTTTCGGCGAGGTGAGAAGCAAAGTTGCTCTACGAGGCAAGGACTACGCGTGGGCACCATTTTTGGGGAGTTTCAACAAACTCCGAAAGGTAGGGGTTTTCTCCTACTTGATTTAATCCTTGTTTAAGAGCTTTGTTAATGATTTGGAGTGTTTGAGGCTGTGAATGGCTGTTTGGTTGGTCCCAAAACTTGGGACTGAAATGCTAGAAATTAGGGACCCGTTTTGGACAATCCACAAGCTGTTGGTGTGGCTTGTGTTATAATTGTGTGTTAAATTGTGGTTTTAGGTGTTGTGAGGTCGGAAATGGCCACGGTTCGGTTCAGTAAAGCGGAGTGTTGATGAAATTTGTCTATGGACAACCCACACATTGTTTTTGGGATTGTTAAAAATAGTCCCGACTTTTGTGTTGGACCGAAAATGTCCATGTGTTATTTGCATAAAATTTGCTTAAAATGAATGGCTTGAATTGTGTGGAAAATGAGATGTTAATGCATGCTAATTAATGTGTTAACATGATGCTTGAATTATATGAAATCTCAGTGATAATACGAGCCATTGGAATTGGATAAATTTGGTTAGTATATGCATGATTTATATATTAACATGAATTGTTTGGAAATATCATAATGCATTCCATATGCACCAGGGCACCCTAGAATGGTAGGTGTGAGTGCATGACATGAAAGAAAATAAAAAGGAAAATGGTTGTGAAAGGAATTTCAATTGAAGATTTTTCGGAGAATTGGGTTCGGAGATTGTCCAACAATTCACGTTGGAGGAGCCCGCCAGATTGTTTGAGAGTTATCGACAAATTAGCCTCGGAGGGTTGTCCAATAGATTTTACTGAAACTCGGTAGTATGTTTTTCAGAACAAAAAACCTTTTGTTTTGAAAACAATGTTTTCTCACTCTTAGCTCAGGCATGCGTGAGGGAGTCAGTGAGGGCTCGAGACATGGAAGTGGGTGGGTCACATTCTCATCCATATCATGTAGACATTTGAGTAGGATCATGTATTTGCTTGAATGTATTTTTGTTGAACCATTGCATGTGCACTTAGGTGGGGAGTAATCCATGTAGGATAATTCCACTACTGGGCATTGCTCACCTGTCAGAGAACATTATTTTAAATTGCAAGGGTATTCGGGAAGATGACGCTCATTAGAGGCCACTTTCAGGTATTAGAATCATAAATTTTAATATATGTTTGTATTAAGAGTGATGTAATTAACTCTTGAACTATTGTAATATAGTTGGTTAGATTTTTGGTGAGTATTGATGTATGGGCCCAAGTGGCCATATTTACTCATGTATGGGTCTCATAATATAAGACACACAGGTTTTCCATGGGTTGACGGGTTGTCAACGGACCCCCGGGATTTGGGGCATCCTGAGTGGAAGGCGGCTCAATGCAGCTTGAGCTCGGAGAAATTCAAGCCCATTTTGGAATGCATCCCCCGAGTTGAGATAAACCCATCAAGAACAAGCTGAAAGTTCCGGGAAAAATTGCAATCATGCAAAATTGATAGAAATGATGATGTCTATGCGACAGGAAATGAAGGAAAGAGATAATCAGTTAAAGACACAGCTTCAGCTCAGGGATGAGTATTTTGATGTAGAGCTCAAAAGAAGGGACCAGAATTTAGAGGATGCACTAAAATGGACACATAGTGGAGAACAATCTTGAGAGATAGAGACAATGCCCTAAAGGCAAGCATGGACTCAAGAGATAACAATTACATGAATAGTCTAGGACACTACAAACAGAGTTTTCGCTTGTTGAGCTATGAGATAAAAAACAACATGACACTCTTGGAATCTCTAGCTATAAGGCAGTGAGAACTTACGGAGAGTAATGCTAAGATCCTAAACTGGGCAATGAAGACAATGTCCAACAAGAAGAAGATACCCCTGCCACAAATCCGAATCTCAGACTATAGACCCTACACTTTTAGTCACCCCAGGGTGTGCCAGGACCACCTATACTATACTAGCAGTTCGAGTTGGAGCGGGCCCATACACCTTATTAGAAAAAAAAAAAAAAAGTAAAACTCCCAGTACATTAGGGAAGAAGGAACTCACCCCAGTAGAGAAGGTGGAAGAATATCTAAGGATGGAAGTAGCGAGAGAGAACACGAGAATAAAATGAACAATACCACTACCTTTTCCATCCTCATGTCCCATATATTCAATGTCCAATCATCAAAATAATAAATAAAATAAGAATTCTTTGCAAAAAATTTTGTATTCATTTGTATTTCTTGATTGATTGGTGTGTTTTGATTAATTTTCTTTGCCTTCATGATCGCATTTACTTGGCTTAAATAATTGAAGCCGCATTGATCAATTGTCTAATTGTCAGAGTGCATATTTGGTTGAATTGAATTGATGAAATTTTGGTTGTGTTACTGTTGTGTCGAATGCATGATCAAAATGAACTTCTTTACTTGATTAAAACAACATAACAACAAATCTCAAGCCAAACAAAACATTGATAGATACATTGGGGTAGGATGAAATAAATGGAAATATAAAGTTGTAAGATTATGAATAAATATAAGAATTTCAAGAATAAGTGAAGGTTTTACTAAATTGATGGAACGTATAAAACTTATAATTTCGTTTAGGTAAATAGTTTGGTCATAAATCCTCGATAACTTTGCACATAGTCAACAAGAATCTCGAAAGACTTGTGCCTGGGACAGAAACATCTTCTAGGATACATCATAATAAATCAATGTCTTAGAATTTGTTAGATTATTAGTCAAGGCGAAACTTGAAAATACCACTAACATGAAATGATTTAGGCCATCCTCGAAGTTTGGAGCCTTTCATAAAGCCTACCTCATGTTATGCATACATATAATTTTAGTTCCTTATTCGGAGCCTAAAGCCAAATTTCATTATCAACCAGAAATTAAGAAGCACAATCCCTTCCTTACATCCGATCCTACAAGAAGAATCCTTATTTGCCCGTGATTGCAAAACAAAAGACATCAATGACGAAAGTGAATAAGTTCGGGGGAATATCATTCGAGATGCGTAAAAGCAAGAGAGCCGGTCGAGAGAGAAAGTGCATAAAGATAATAAGAGATAAAAAGAAAAGAGGAAAGCAGCTGTCAAAAACCTCAAGAGGAATGAGTTGGTCTTCAACACCTAATACCCTAATGCCAACTGGTATGAGAGTTATTTACCCAAAGTTTGTTAAGGGTGGTAGAAAGCTTAAAAAGACCAACATTGCACCATTCCCAGAAATTAGATGAGAAATTGAAAATGACAAAGATTCTAAAATAAGGAG
This sequence comes from Tetrastigma voinierianum, assembly GCA_016808115.1. Lineage (NCBI taxonomy): Eukaryota > Viridiplantae > Streptophyta > Magnoliopsida > Vitales > Vitaceae > Tetrastigma > Tetrastigma voinierianum. The sequence goes on along the minus strand of JAEQBH010009476.1, from coordinate 51,497 downwards.
GAAAAGTATCTTCTGAGTGTGAACAAATAAAAAAGAAAAAGATACCAGACTGAAGAATATGCAAAGAGATGCACTAAACCTTTTGGGAATGTTAGAAAATTACAATCAAGAGAAATCAAGGATGTATAAAAAGGCAAAAGTGTAAGCTGTCTAGAATCTGGGTTATATTGAGCCTAAAAAGTCTAATAATCTACCTCATTACCTAAGCCACACATTACAAGCCTAGAAGACCTATTTGATTCTGAAGGTGGTATTATGCTCCATATATTATAGACAATATGACAAACAAGCATATAAGACTTTAAAAATGAAAGAGAGTATGCCAACTGAGTAAAATCCTAGAAGATGAATGCATCTCGTTAAAAGGGTAAAGACTTCAAAGACATTACACAAAATCGATTGAATGATTTAATTGTAACACACTATGAATTATCGGGTCGTTCGCTGAATCCACTGAAAATCTTCCCCTAATTCAGATTGGAAATATGTTTAGAATTAATCCTACAAGTAACTTATATTTCCTGCCCAATTGAGCTGTGAATAGAAAAATGTCCTTAAAAATATAAGTTAAATTGTTTGAAGGAAAACAAAATTTTCTTTTATTTGCTTGGGGACAAGCAAAACTTTGCTCGGGGAATTTTATGGTCTATAAACTCATCTATTTCTTGTAATCCGGTTTTTCCTCGTTTATTTTAGTATATTAAGATCCGTTTTTAATGTCAAATTATGGAATATTCACCAAATTTTGTGTTTTGCAAAGTTTAATTCAAAAAGGACAAAATTCTGGTGCAAGCAGTTAAGTAGAAAAGAGCAATCATAGCAGCCTTACGCCACGACAGAGTTTTGTGTGTCGCGACAAACGTCCAAGCTAATAGCAAAGGAACTCTGTCATGACAATATTTCCTCTATCGCAACACAAAGGTCTGAATATTGATAGAAAATGGGAAGAATCTAACAAGTCAGTTGAGACAAAGAAAGTTTATGTTGCGATAAGGGTTTTTCATCAGGATGTCAACACTAGGAAGAATTTGTTGCGACAAAGAAGCTCCTGTCGCGACAAATGAAACAGGCAGAAAGCAGAACTTCTGTTGTGACAAAGGAACTTCTGTCACGATAGTGATTATTGCAACATGGAAAAGCTTGTTGAGACAGAAGAAGAACTTCAAAGAAAGACCTTTATCGCGATAAGGTAATGTATGTTGCGACACTGAAAGAAGAAGTATCTATCGCGACAAGATGATGTATGTTGCGACGCTGAAGGAAGAAGAAACTCTGGTTGTGATAGATAAACAAGGTCGCGACATGTGATGCTTGCTTAATGAATTGACCTGGTCGCAATAAAAGAATCCGATGTTGCGACATACTTTAAGCTGGAGAAATGTTTCTATGTCGCGATATGTGGATCTTAAGGCTGCGGTTATTATATAAGCCGAACATTGATAAACAAGGTCGCGACTGACTTTTCTAAGTCACGACAAAGATTCCAACACAAGGAATATCCAATTTACCTACTCCTAAGAGTGTTAGAGACATAAGGTCATTTCGGACATACCGGATTCTATGAGATCTATAAAAGATTTGAAGGTTATACTGGTCCCTTATGTACTTCGCTTTCTTGCCAAAGATGTCCCTTTCACATGGTCACTGGCTTGTAGTCAGCTTTGCTAAACTCAAAACTATGTTAAGCGCTCCTATTATGCGGTCTCCTAATTGGAACCTTCCATTTGAGATCATGTGCGACGCCAGCGATTATGATATGTGGGCCGCTTTTAGACAAAGGGAAGATAAAAAGGCCTCAGGATCTACTTTCATGCCAAGAAAAACTCTAGATTCCGTCAGCAAATTACACAACCACTAAAAAGAGTTTTTGGTCACTGTCTTTGCTTTAGAAAAGTCTGTGTCATACATCGAGGGTCTCCGTGAACTATTTTACAGATCACGCTAGGTCAAGTACCAAGCCTCTACAGATACCAAGCTCTAACTAGGTGGATCCATCGCCGCAGCTCTCAACCCTGACTATTAAAGACAAAAGCGGTCGAGAATGTGGTAGCTGACCATTTATCTCGCTTTAGTTCCAGAATCCACCTCATGGCATACCCATGGGGCGACGCTTTCCCGCACGAGCGCCTGCTTTGGTCTATTGCCCATGGTACGCCGACATCATAGATTACCCTAGTAATCGGTCAAATCCCACCCCAATGGACTTCTCAATGTAAAAGGAATTTTGGCGACATCAAGAAATATTACTTTGATGATCCATATATGTTTAAATACTGTTCAGACCAATTAATGAGAAGATGTGTGCCCAACGATGAGCAGATCAAGATCCTTACCTTTTTCCATTCCGAAGCTTGTGGAGGGCATTTCTCCATAAGGAAAACAACAGATAAAATTTTGCAAGATGGTTTTTATTGGCCCACATTGTTTAAAGATTGTTTTGAATTTTGCAAAACTTGTGCTCGGTGCCAACAATTAGGCGGAATCACAAAAAGGAACATGATGCCTCTTACCCCGATTCTAATTATTGAAATTTTTGACTGTTGGGGTGTAGACTTATGGGCCTTTTCCTTCTTGTGGTGACATCTTATGCTTGTCTGTCGATAAACCATGGTTGCTATCGACTAAACAGCATCAACAGATTGTTTTTTATACTGAGAAGAATACATTCTGCCAGAATACACTGCAATGATAGTGAGGATTTGGTGGATCCCAGACTTTGTAATAATCTTATACCTTGCTGAAAACACGGAGTCACCCACAGTTTCAACGCATACCACCCAATGCACCAAATGGTCAAGCCGAAAGAATAGGGAGATCAAACACATTTGAAACTACTGCCCCAAATCGCAAAGATTGGTCACTAATTTACTAATGCTCTTCGGGCCCACCGCACGCTTTTAAAACTATTCTTGCATGTTCCCATAGGCTTGTTTATGGAAAGGCTTCTGTCATCCGTCGGTCAAATGGAGCACCGGGCTTATCGGGCTATTAGAACTTTAATTTCGATTAACTCGCTGGTGTAAACAAGAAGCTTGTCATAGCCTAAATGGGAATGAGCTTGATGAATCAAGTACAGAGTCGTATGAAAGTTCCTGACATAAAGACGGCCTGGTTGTTCCATGACAAGACTATTGCTCGGAAAACGTTCGAACCAAACCAAAAGGTACTGGCCAGATAGTTCCCTGTTGCACATATTCCTAGAAAACTCCGCCACATCGACTCCGCTCGCTCATCGTTAAGGTAGTTTATCCATACGGAAATGCGGGGAGATCAAAATCTGGATATCGGAAAGTCTTTTAAAGTCAATGGTCAACGCTTGAAGCCATTCCCGAGCATTTTGATTCTTTCAAGAGAATAGCGAGGACTCTCAGATCCGCTTTACCAGATACTCCTTCAGTAAATTCGTTCACCTTGTTGTATATAGTTTTTATTTTGTTTTATTTTTTTCTTGCCTTTATTTATGTTTTCTATTTCATTTGTTTTTCAAAAAAAAACAAAAAACAAAAAAACAAAAAACAAAAAAATAGACAAAACTAAATGACTAAATAACAAAAGAGGCCCTGGTCTCTATGTTGCCTCCCATTCTGTTGTGGGGTTCGTTTATGCATCGAGGACAATGCTTGTTTCAATAAGTGGTAGGCATACACCGGAACAACCTAACTATGCGCTGTTGTTCAGTTGTATGGCAAAATTTTTCGAATCAGGCCTTTTAGGTATAATACTGACCGCAATGTATAAGGCACACATGATTTCACACACACTCCACATCATCTCAATGCATGTACACTTTAACAAGCATGCACAAAATCTCTATATTCATATTTTGGACTTTATCCCCTCGAATTCTGCTCTAATTCCTTACACAAACCACGGACCTTACTACTATTCATACTGTCTCTCGTCATTGAGATCTCCATCTCAGGCATTAATTTGGCATGTTATGATAACTACATGCATCATAGTCTTTGAGGAACATCTTGCATAACGGGAAAATGATTAGAGGCCATCATTTCTGTGTTACACTTTGTGGAATAGTTTTGTCTTACCCCTTGCACCTATTTTCTCAGCCTTGTTGCCAAGGTTATTCAACTCCTAGGAACCCTAATCACTAGAAATACAATGGCCCCATCGAATGGAAGATCGGTAAAGTGTCCAAAGAAGGAAATACGTTGATCAACTCCGTGAACACGCCTTCATTCTGTAGAATATGAGCAAAAGGAGAGGTGAGCATGCAAGGACACCTGTGATGGAAGTCGGCCGACAAGGATGATTTTACATCGGCACCACTGCTCCTCTAATTTTAAAAATATATATATATATATATATATATATATATATATATATATATATATATATATATATATATATATATATATATATGTAAAAAAAAAAAAAGAGAAAATATATATATATATATATATGCCAACTTGGAACAGTATCGATATTGTGTCTAACCTCAGATTCCAGACAAAGTTATGCAAAGGGTGAATAACACGTATCAAGATAATTCACTAACCCGTACCCAAAGACACGCGGCTGTTTCAGCAAAATATTTTTAACCCCATTTTTTGCACCTTTGGCATTTACAACATCATCCACCCTTACAAGACAAACTCCTAGCTGCCCTTTATCTCTCACACAAGCAACCCTAAGTTTGCTCGCTCCTGCCAGAGTTTCCATCGCCAGCCCTATTCTTCCGCACTCATCATACGACGGGTAAGCCTCCCGTAAATTCCTTTGAGAGCGTTTTTTGTGATATTCATTATTATACATGGATTTGCTTGGTTGGTTTTGGTTGGTAGTTTTCTTTACTTGGTGGTTTGGGGTTTCGACTGATGTTATGGGGAGGAAATTTTTGTTCGATCCGCACGGGGGCCGTGTTCTCTGCATCACGGAGACAGTTTCTCGGGACATTGTTTCTATACGTGTGGGCCATTCTGTGCTATCATTGCAATTCTTGCCATACTTTTATGGCAGCATCTAAGAATATCGAAAAGTGCAAAGCGCCTAGCTCTTCAGTGAGCTTTATCGTGAAGAAAAGAAAATCCGACACCTCACAGCCAATAAAGAAAGGAAAAGGAAAGCAAATAGATTCATCTTCTGAGAGTGAGGAAGTATCAGAGAGTGATGATGATGAGATAGAGGCCATGTTAGCCGAGGTGGTTTTTGATTCGTAATAGAGAAATGGGCCTAAACTAATCATGTATCAGGGATTTCATCATGAGAGTGGTAGTAGAAGCTTGGAAACATTTTTGTACTCCCATCCTATTAGGGGTGTTATTCAAAGAAAACGTAATTTGCGCTTAGTGTGATCGACGCTCGTGGTATTTACCTACCCTAGTTCGGGAGTTTTACAAGAATTTGAGAGAAAATCAGCGAGTTGAGACCTTATTAGAAACCACTGTGATGGGTAAGCAGATAAAAGTCACCCCTGATGTGATAGTTCACTCCTTACAATATGTTCGCCCTATCGCGTCAGATCGACCTTACCCCCTTAAGGCCATCACTGTTTTCGACGCCCATTTATTCGCTGAGGCTATGTGCACTCGCCCAGGCCAAGGAGTGTTTCTCACGCAAAGAATTTATGCCAGGGAAGCTTAAGCCAGAATTTGCGTTGATGAATAAGATTATTCATGATAGAATCGGACCAAAGGGCAACGAAAAATATCCCAGCAGAGAAGAAACGCAGTTTTTATATGAGGTGATGACCGGGAAGCTTATCGACTATGCTTTGGTCATATGGTGCGTGATGAGGGACTTCCTGCAGTCCTCGCATGAAAGTAGACATATTCCATTCCATTCTCGTGACGAGTCTCTGCGGCCTCTGTGGATGAGGGGAGTGGCTAAGGAAAAGAGGGTTCTTCCTAAGCTGGGGCTAATTACAAACCAAAAGGAGGCCAAGAGTCGAGCCGCAAGATCTACGAGACCCCAAATTTCTTCACATCCTCAAGCAGATCCCTGAGCCTTCTTCGCCTACAAAGACTGCAGACTCCATGAAAGCACATCCCCATTGAAGAGAATGGAGCGTCGAATTAAGGGGTGGTTCAAATGCATTTTGGGGAAACAAAAACAGCTAGCCCACAGGCTCTCCAGGCTCAAGAATCATATTTACCGAGGAGAGCCTGCTTTGGTAGATGCCCCTCGTCCTGACTTGGAGGGAGATTCAGAGGAGCTGGATGGATCGCCGATGAGGACGTTGCTTTGTGAGACGTATCGATGAGGAGAACATCATGTAGTATCATAGTAGGCTAGATTAGGGTGGTGTTGGCAATTGGGTAGAGACCTCAGCCATGTTATGCCAACACCCATTTTGTTCATTTTACCGTATTTGTGTAGCCTATGGTCATTGCAAGTCCTAAAGACCTTTTTATTCCATTTGCAGTTTTAGTTGTTTCTCTGGACTTTTATGCATAGTAGTTGCATGGTTATGTTAAACTGTGCCTCTATAATATAGTTCATTTCATTTTAATGCTTGCCGGCAGCTTTTCTGTTCTCAATTCCATGGTCCTTTATTTGAATAGCTGATTTTGTGTTAGCTTGTTGTTATGTTCATTGCTTGAGGCTGTGGTTTTAGTTTTAATTGAGTCACACGGGTCCATACTATGGCAGGTTGAAGTATTATGTTTAATATTTGCCCTTTTGAGAAACTTGCAACACTTAACTGTACCTAGCGCACTTGTTGGAATTCATAACCAGTAGGTATCTCAAAGTTCAAATCTGGCTAGTGGACTGAAGAAGACGCAGTCGGGGTGTGTTGAATACACACCGAAAGCAATAATACAGTTAACTTAGCACCTTCAAGTCACACTTTGCTCACATTTTGACGAGAATAGTGTACTTTAATCGCTGCGTTTCCGACTTATACAGTTATACAAAGTTATTCAGTCTAACGATAATTGTACAAGGATTTATGTTCGAAAGCAAATATGGATCATCGAGGATGATGGGCACCGACAGGAGCTGGGAAGTGCAACAATGCCGAAAAGCACCAGTTGGTTAACATGTACGGCACACCTTCAACATGTAAATTTACACCGGCGCGTAAAAGTGGCGTAGAGCAACATGTACCGTGCACCGCACACCTTCAACATGGTATCGCACAATCATGCGCGGTGCGGCAGAGAGCAACACGCACGGCAGACACCAATTAACCCGACCGTACACTTGTGTGAAAACTGCGGGAATTGAGCAGGAATTCGATCCTAATGCAAGGGCATGCTCGTCATTCAACTATCAATGCGGGATCACAATGAAAAGGGGTATAAAAAGCCAGAGGATACAAGGAGAAGGCAACTTTTGATTCCTAGGTTTAGGTTTACATAGAGGAAGAGTTCTTCTCCATAGTGGGAGATGAAGTTTTATAGATTAGGGTTGAAGACTTTATTTCTCTGGGAGATTTTTGGTCTCAAGCACATGTAATCTTTTCAAGAGGGAACATACATCTCAAGCTTCCATTCTCAGATTTTATATTTTTCTATTCCTAGGTTTTGCAATTGAACATTTTCTCAACGTTTTTATGAATAAATTCTCTTCAATTATGATTTCCCTTATAATTTCCATGGGGTTCTAAACTTCTATGCTGGGGTTCTACGGTAGAAACTCACCCTGATCAAAGTATATTCCCTTAATTCCTCTTTTATACTTCAATGAATTGTGTGATGTTATTTTTTTTGTAGAAAACTTATAGCTCATCTTGCCATTATTTGCTTTCTTCTTCTTCCATTACTAAGGGACTAGCAATGTGTCGGTTGGGGGGAGTGATTATTACCCAAATAGTGTCATTTTACACCCTTATTAATACCGGGTTTGAGCACTTTTTGCATAGTAATCAGCCTAATTAACTCAGTTGGCATGTTAAGGACCTTGTAATGCTGCTAATCAAATGTTATGGCAAGTTTTGTTATTTTTGCAGGCGATTTATACCATAGATAGGGATTCAACTCAAGCATGAAGAAATCATTTGGAATCAGAGTAGAAAAAGGAAGACCTAAAAGAGAGATGCAACAGTCCTTGCAATTTCGAAAGGGTTGCAAAATTTCGCAACCCTTGCGAAATTCCTCGCAGTATTACAAATTCTACAGCTCCCTCGCGACTTTCGCAGTTGCAAATTTTCTCAGTCTCTCTGCTAAATTTCTCGCAGTGGCTACGAAATTGCCTTGTCCTACGAAATTGCCTGCCATTGTTCACATTTCCTACTGCTTTTGACTTTTTGACTTCTTTTGTCATTTTTGTCTCTTCCCAATTTGCCCCTATTGTAATAGTGTTTGTTTTGTTATTTTGGCAATGGTATTGGGTTCGCTATAAAGCCCTGCATTAAAGATACATTATAAAGGAGACTTTTTACTTTGTACAGATTTTTGGAGGGAAGCTTTCAACATTCTTCCCGTTTTTTCTCATTTTCTCTCATTTTCCCTTATTTTCTCTCACTTTCTCACTAGCCAAATAGCCTCTAAGGATGACAACTCAGAGGATGAGTGGCTAGAACCTCTTTTTCCTTGAAAAGGAAGGCCACTGGGCAAAGGATCTAAGGTAAGCTGAGGGGTTTCATGGTTTTCACGTAGGTACTCACTGACATTTTTGTGTTTCCTTTGAACTCTAGGTTTAGATCCCTTGATGCACCTTGAATGATCCGTATTTGATAATCTTTTAAGGTTTAGTGGATACTTATTGCTAGATCCACTGAGATTCATTAGTTATCATCTTTAGCACTGGCTGGAAAGTGAGTCAAGGAGACTTGTTTTCACTATTCGAGACCAACATGCTGAGTATTTTCAAAGGCTAAAGGTTTTGGAGTCAATTTTTATAGCTAAATGAAGAACCGGTTCAGGAGATGACTATAGGTCATCCTCCCCAACACGAGGAAAAGACTCGAGAAACTCTCATTTTCCCTAAGAGCCCAAGCCTAGTGTCTTGATACTTTAAGGGAATTCTATTTTACATTTTTAACTTATTTTATTTTCAATTTCCAAACATTTCACCTCACTATTTTTATCAAACCCCAAAATCCAAAATGAATTCACCAATTTGAGCTTCACTATAAGTCATTTACGTTAAGAAAACCCATCACTGTGGATGATCCTAGAGCCACTGTACTGTAGTAGCAATGCTTCGATAGTAGGAGGTATTAGGTATAAATTTTGTTGATTCGAAATACCTCAAATTGACACGAATCAGGAAGTAGAGCTGAAGATAAGGGAGGAATTTGAGAAACTCTTAAAGGCCAAATTCATCATGCCTATAAGGTATGTTCGATGATTAACAAATATTGTTTTTGCAATGAAGAAAAATGGAAAAGTTTTGGTATGTGTGAATTTTAGAGATTTAAATGTTACTACTCCTAAGGACATGTATGTGATGCCTACTGCAGACATGTTAGTTGATTTTGCTGCTAATAATGAATTGTTGTCCTTTATGGATGATTTCTCTAGTTACAATTAGATTCCAATAGCAGTAGAAGATATACCTAAGATCACCTTTAGATCTGTTGGCTTTATAGGGACATTGAATAGTTGGTCATGCCTTTTGGTCTCAAGAATGCAAGTGTGACTTACTAAAGGGCAATGAATGCCATTTTCCATGACATAGTAGGCCACCACAAGGAAGTATACATTGATGATATTGTAGTTAAGTCTAAAAGAGCCAGTGATCATATATATCATCTATGGAAAAGCTTTAAAAGGATGAGACATCATCAATTGAAGCTTAATTCACTTAAATGTGAATTTGGAGTCCGTGTTGGTAATTTTCTTGGATTCCTAGTTCACCAAAGAGGGATGGAGTGGATAAGAATAAAGAAAAATTTATTGCTTCATCCAATGCTCTACAAAACAAGAAAGAACTCCAAAAGTTCTGGGTTAGGTAAATTATTTAAGAAGATTTATCTCTAGCTTGACAGGTAAAGCCAAGGAATTCTTTGACTTGGTAAAGTTGAAGGATATGGAAGAGTTTATGTGGAAGGAACGACATCATGTAGCCTTTGACAAGATCAAAGAGTACCTCTCTAAACCTCATGTTTTAATGCCTCCCATACAAGGCCATCCACTTAAATTATATTTATCAACCATAAATGAGTCAATAGGTTGTCTTTTGGCATAAAACAATTTTAAAAGTGATGAGCAAGCTGCATATTATTTGAGTAGGGTCTTGAATCCAGCAAAAATAGGATACACCCAAATTGGAAAATTATGGTTTGCCTTATACTTTGCCTGTACTAAATTGAGACATTACTTGATCAAGTCTCAAGTCTATGTGGTTTCTTAGATTGACCTTATGAAGTACATGCTTAACTATCCTCCATTATAAGAGGATCAAATGGTCCCTTACTTTGTTAGAATTAATTTCGGGTTTATTTTCCACACAATCAGTCAAGTGGATGTTACTTCTGCATTTCCTAGTTAATCCTCCTTCCTTAGAGATTGGACAAAAGCAAAGTGTGAAACTAGGAATTTATGGAGTAGGAAAGAAACCTTAGACCCTAAATTTGATGGTTTGAGCATAGAGAATTCAATTGGTATAGGAATAGTGAATATTTCTCCAAAGTGTGGTAGAAGATCGATTGTTCATCAATCTGGCCTCTAAATGCACTAAATAATTAGCCTAGTATATGAAGCTTTTTAGTGATCAGCTTAGAGATCCTACTAGGAGCTAGAAAAAGAGACACCAGTCATCAGAGATTCTCACTGGTACTTAGGCAATTAACAAGGGAGTATAAGTGCAACAACTTGCAATTAGTACATTACTTTACTGTTGTCATTCAATTGTTAGATTCCTTTGATAAGGTGGAATTTCAACATGTGCCTAGGGAATCAAATTGGGAGGTTGATGAACTTGCTCAAATAGCCTCTAGTGTAAAAATGGATGAATAATTTACCTATAAACTCATCATGATAGAGAAGAAGAATCATCCTTCAATTTTTGAAACGGGGATCGACCTAAACATCTTCAATAATGACATGAACATTGTTAGAGATTGGGGAAAAGAGTTAAGAGACAAGAGGGTTCCCCGTAGAATGAAGGTTCGAGTTTAGAATTTTGTTCTACTAGAAGGAGAACTATATAGAAAAGGACTTGATGGGTTATTACTTAAGTGCCTATCTTTCATAGACAATATGAAAGTTATGAAGCAAGTTCATGAAGGAGTTTGTGGAGCCCATCAATCTAGAGAAAAGATGTGTTGTTAATTAGAAGACACGGCTATTTTTGGCCGACCATTCTAAAAGACTGCATCACCTACTCTAAAGGTTGTCAACAATGCCAGAAGTATGGAAGCATATAGAGGATCCTTGCTATTCAATTGCATTCAGTAGTAAAGCCATGGTCGTTCAGAGAATGGGCCATGGACCTAATTGGGAAGATTCATCCATCATCAACAAAAGGGCATAGCTTCATCTTAGTTGCTACAGACTATTTCACTAAGTGGGTGGAGACGGTACCATTGAAGAAAGTAGAACAGAAGGATGTGATTCAGTTCATCAAGAAGCAGATTATTCATAGGTTTGGAATTCCCCAGTCTATTACTACTAATCAAGGAACAATGTTTACTGGAGAATAAATGAATTACTTTGCTGTAGATTTTGGGATAAACTCATCATATCAACTCCTTTCTATGCACAAGCTAATGGATAAGCAGAAGATCCCAACAAAGTGTTGATAGGGATCCTGAGAAAATGCTAGAGAAGAATACTAGAGACTGGCATAGGATTTTATCAAAGACATTATGGGCCTATAGGACTTCTAAAAGGAGTTCTATAGGGGTACGTCCTTTTTCGTTGACTTATGGACAAGATGCAGTACTCCCAATGGAAGTAATAGTGCCTTCTCTAAGAATTTCCAGGCAAAATGGCCTTACTCCTCAAGAGTACAGTGAGGCCATGATGATGAAACTCAAATCTGTAGATGATAGAAGAATGGAAGCTTTCAACTATATGTTAGTTCTAAAAAAAAAACTGCTCAAACCTACAACAAAGAGAGTCAAGAGAAATAGCTTTGAAGTAGGAGATCTTGTTTAGAAGATTATACTACCAGTTGGTTCCAAAGACAACAAATTGGATAAATGGTCTCCCAACTGAGGGAACTTTCAAGGTACATCAAGTACTACCTGGAAATGCCTATTGGTTAGCAAGCCTATAAGGAGAGCCACACAAGAGGTTCATCAATGGGAAATACCTTAAGAAGCATCACAGAGGAATTTAGAAACTTCTGTGAATTAAATGAGTCTGACGGCACTACAGTGGATTAAGAAGTTGAGAAATAAGATCATCTGAATTGAAGTCAGTAGCTAGTTTACCATTTTCTTAAGCATTCAAGTTTTCTCTAGCATAGTATCTTGTTCTACTCTATGTTTTGGATAAACATAAATCCAATAGGCTTTTTAAGCCATTGATTCTCAAATATATAATTTTGTTCATCAAGGAACCTGTTCAATATATAAGTAGGCTTTTTAGCCATTCTTTTTCAGATTTCTCCAAAGTATTACTTGATATATGCAATATATGTTCTCAAGGAAAGAGTAGGTCTAATGACACTTTTAATCAACAAAAGAACTACAACATTATTCCGCAAACATCAACACACATTCAAAGGTAGGCTTTGTGCCACCTTGATCCACTAATGCAATGTCATGGTTGTAAGTATATGTGTGCTGATGTTTTGTAAGTTCTCCATAATTCATTCTACAAATATCAGCACACATCCAAAGGTAGGCCTAGTGCTACCTTGATCTACTAATGCAATGTCATGGTTGTAAGTGTTCGTGTGTTGGTGTTCAGTGAGTTCTCCACAATTCATTCCACAAATATCAACACACATCCAAAGGTAGGCCTAGTGTCACCTTGATCCACTAATGCAATATCATGGTTGTAAGTGCACTTGTGTAGTGTTAAGTGAGTTTCCAACAACAAGTCAAGTACAACTTGAGAATACATTCCAATTCTCCTCCTTCCACCAAGCAAAAAGTTAGGTTGGGTGGCCACCTAGAAAGGGTTGGAATGGGATTGAACTAGCCTCAGGGCAATCAGTTGTCATCATAGGATATGGAGTATAAAAGCACATAGAGGATAATATAAAGAAACATGTGCAGAAAAGAGGCTTACAACTGAAGAAAAAAAAAAGACAAACAAATGGCTACAAAGTTCCCTAAGTTAAAGTCTCATTAGGTCATGCGTGTTCATATATATCAAAGTCATATCATGGAAAAATCAAATGAGCGGGGAGAATCCCAATAGCCAAGGCAATACTGGCGAGATGAATCATTTCCTTGCAATTATGAAGTTAATTCCGCTTCCTTTTCCCTTCAGGAAGTTAAGAATTGGCCTAAGGAATGGACTTTCTACAGATGCTCAAGTTGTTTAGCCTTTATGTCTTAACTCTGATCCACCAAATAAGTAAGCTTAGCCTTCTCCATCTCCATTTCTTCAGTCAATATCCTGATACGCTCTTTGTGAGCATCATATTTAGTGCCTAGCTCACTCAACCGTTGGGTAGCTTGTTTCTTGGCAAGTTGGGCTTAATCAAACTCTATCTTTTTTCCTTTTAAGGCATCCAATTTGGAGGATATCTGTAACATCCGAAATTATACCCTAGTAGTTTTATTACATGTTTAGGGTATAATATAAGTAAAATTTGCATTTTTTCGAATTAGAGTACTAAGGATAAATTGGTAATTTGCCAATTAAGGACCCAAGTGACATAAGATGAAAATATTATATGTTAAAGTAGGAATTGTGATAAGTTAGAATTGAAAATAAAATGAAATAGAAGGACCTAAATGCAAGGGGTGAAATTTGACTCAAATGGATAAGACCAAAAATTGGTCTATGGATTTGAGGGAGATATTTTCTCATTTTTGGGGAGAAAAAGGCTAGGGTTATGGTGGAGGAGAAGAGGAGATCAGTTGCCTTTGGTGCAATCCATTATTTTGGTTCAAGTCTTTGAAGAAAAGCAAGTATGGAACCTATATGTATGGATGCTTGTTTAGGTTTGTGTATGGATTTATTGGTTAGGAAGCCCTCCTCACTCTCTCTTTGTCTATGTTTGGGTTAGAAGAACCCTATCTATGTATAAAAGTGATTTTTGTTCGTGTTAGTTCAATTTTGTGGTTGGTTTTGGGTTTTTGTTGGAACTTTCGGGTGAAAAGAGGCAAACATGTAGAAATCATAGATGAGTACCGGTACTGAAAGTTGAGTACCGGTACTCAAAGTTGGTTTTGGTCTAGAGGATATTGAGTATTGGTACTGAAAGTTGAGTACTAGTACTCAAAGCTATTTTTGGTCCAGAGGATATTGAGTACCGATACTAAAAGTTGAGTACCGGTACTCAAAGTGGTTTAAGGTCCAGAGGATGCTGAGTACCGGTACTGAAAGTTGAGTACCAGTACTGAAAGTGAGTACTAGTACTAAAAGTTGGGTATTATTACTCAAAGTGGGGTACCAATACTCAAAGTTGTTTAAGGTCCGAGTACCTGTCCTGCAATCCTGTTTTGTTATGTTCTTCCGTTAATTCTAGTAATCAACCATTGGATTAATGAGGATCTTAATAAGTGAATGAAAGGGTCCGTACATGTATACAAGTGTATGTAAAATTACTCTGAATTTCGTTCTGGCTAAGCTTCTTCGCCTCGCAATCTCACAAGCATAAACATTGGTTCTTGCCTTTATTTGCTACTGTGATTATAAATAAAATAACACATATAATTGTATGCCTGTCGGAGACCGGATAATGAATGAATAGCCAGCTTGTTCAAAGATGACAACACTCCCGCATTATGCCACGACACCTCTGGCTTTCACGCGGGCGTGCACATCTTTGTTCAATGTTTCAAGACTTCGCTTGCGCCGGGTGACACTTCACACGCGGGGCGCATATGTCTCTCGATTCAGGCTACGACACTCCCGCCAGTGGCACGACACTTCATTATGTGGGCAGCACGCACGCGCTTCACCTGCTCGCATCGCATGCATCTTTCCGGTACCTATTGTGTTGCGTTCCTCTCATTCATTGTTACTGGTCTATACAGACAAACATTTATATGAAAAGTATTTAGATAAAATGATGTATGAAACATTTATATGATAAGAATCTGAATAATGAACAATAAGAGAGCATAAGGAATCGGTTCTATTCTGTAATGTACCAATGGGTACCTTCTGTACAAGATTTCTATTCTGAACTCCTACGAGAGATATGAAAATCCTTTTATAAGAATTATGTTATATGAAAACTCTGTTATAGAATTCTGTTATACGTAAACTCTGTTATAGAATTATGTTATACATAAACTCTGACATATACATTATGTTATGGTGTATCTCAGAATCAGGGACCACTAAGTGGTCATATTGTTATATGTTTCCCACCAAGCTATAAGCTTAGCACGGGTGTTTCATCCGTGTAGGTGCTGAAGAGGACATCCGGGGTATTTCACATTCGCCAGGGGCAACACAATAATATGAGTCCACCTGATGTAGGCTTTTTGATTTTGTTTTGGAATGTAAATGTAAGAGCTTTTGATAATAGTGGAATTTGTTTATGTACAAGTAAATGGGACTCAGGAATATGTACAGGATAGTTTAAACACCACTACTGTAGTAGTACTAGAAGTTTTACTTCCTTACTTATATATGAATGGCCCACCAATGTCCGGGAAGGTGTTAAGGGGAGTCCCGGGGCCCAGGCTTCGCCCTCTTTCGCCAAAGCGGGTAGGCCTGACAAAATCTCCATGTTAGACTTCAAAGCATGATCCAATGGGGGAAAAATAGAAGAAGTATGAGCTAAGGCCTTTGAGATGAATACCTTGGACCGAGGGACTTTGGAAGCTAAAGCTAACACTACTAAACTTGCACAAAAAGCATCCTTCTGGCTGGTGGATAAGGAAAGTAGATCCAAGCCAAGAAAATGCCGTGGTCAGAGCTTAGCCGCAGCCACATTCGAAATAATTAGAGGATAAGTATCAGGGCCGCGTATGGTCTGCTTAGAAAGATGTCTATCTTCCTCCTTCTACTTGAAAAGTTAACTCGCGGTTTAGAGAAATGAAAATTATAAGTCAGGGAAAGATGAGAAATGCAAAAGAAAGATAAAGATGGAGAAAAAATCGGAGGAAAATAGGGAGTAAGCTGAGTAGTATGCTCATACTGGCCTTCTCTAACGGTGGTGGTCCTTTCATCCAAAGAGTCTTCTGTCATCTCTGTCTTTGAACTAGGTGCACACCTAATATCCCTGGAATCTTCCTCACTTAAGGACTCTTCTCTAAAGGCCGACTCTTGCTCACTACTCTTAGAAGGATCTTCCATTTATTCAACCTTAATGGGATCATCAACAGTATTAGAGAAATCAAACTGGTGGACGGGCCGGCTTGAAGAACACCTTAGGTTGGAAGGAGTTCGCACATGTTCAAGAAGCTTGGGCTTTTTAGCCCGACTATTGGAAGACATGTTATTCTGCTCGGCCATCTTGAGTTTCTTGGTAGGCCTACTAGGAGAAGAAGTCAATCCTGTAGATAAAAAGGGAAATAAGATAAGCATGAGTAAATTTATGAATACAAATGCAACAAATCATTCTTTTACCTGTAGTGGGCAAGTAAGAGTTGAGGAGCTCATCAAATTTGACATTCCACCAATAAGATTTTTTTTTTTTTTTTTGTCGTGGATAAGAAGGTGATCCTAATAGAGCAAGGAGGAGTTTGATACTCCTTAACCAGTTTCTGTACAAACTCCAAATGTGGATAGACAAAAGGCAAGAGAGGTAAAACTAGGATAAACTATTGAAAACCAAACTGGCAAGCCCAAAGACAAAGGAGATATGGTTGTAGACTAGATGGGGATGCAGATAGTGAAGAATAAAAGGCGAAGCAACCCCTTGAAATTAGTACACTAACAGAGGCTGTAGAACTCACAAAATCATGCAGATATGGTTGAGAAGAAACCAAAATCTGATTCCAAGCTGAAATACATACAGAATCATGCTTTAAAAACAAGTGGACCAGTGCTTGATCTACCAAACCCAAGAAAAAGGACATAAGATCATCAGAGGGCATAGTGCGCAGAGAATGCACTGCATAGAGTCCCAAGGTCTTGAAAGAGGTAGGTTCCTTGTCCGAAAGCTCTGGAAAATATGAAAAAAACCACATCTATACAAATCATAAGGCACCACTAACTCGATGGTAAGGCTCATTAGATAGGTATTTTCTCATGGTCTGATAAACCGAGGCCAATAGTAAAGTGCCTAAGTTATATGGCCGACCTAAAGCAAGTGTCTTCGCCAAAGGTAAATACTCCATGGTTGCTTTTCTAGATGTGGGGAAAAATACATATCTGCATAAGAGAACCCACAAAAACTCAACATGCTCAGTAGTAGATGGAATCCATGTGACCTCATGCCATTTTCGGATAGTAGCATAGTCTGAAGTCATTGGTCATGATTTGGCCTGGTTCACCATGGCCTTAACTTCTTCCCAAGAAGCGGTTTGGTTGTTGATCCCAATGGAAAAGGGAAATTAGGTGTAAAAGAAGATACTTCTCCAAGGGAATGTGCAAACTCTGGCCGAAGCAAAGGAGGAAGAACAATACAGTAAAGCAAAAATTGTATCAACATGATTGAATTACCTTGATAAAGATGGACCAGGTTGGAAGGCATTGAACCAACATAAGAAACTCCTAAGGAAACAAATCCAAGAAAATTATAGCCATGACAAAAGGCTGAATCTCAGGTTGCAACGTCTAGAAATGTTCAACAAGGTAAAACTCTATTTGGTAGTGGCTTAGAAAGTTACCTTTAAGTTGTTTCCACCGGTAAATAAATCGAAATTCTTTGGCAATGCACAACCTACAGTCTACCAAAGAAAAAGTTCAGATTCAAGTGAGATCATTCAACCTATGAAAAAAGCATTTTCAAAAGTTAGTCAGTCTATACTCAAGAAAATCAAAATAGCCGATCGATTTAGAAGAATGTTTTTGAGAGTACATTCAAGATTATTTTCGAGTTCTGCATTCAAGAAAATTTTAGAAATAGTCGAACAGCTTCAAAAGAATTTTTTTGAGAGTGCATTCTAGATTATTTTAAAGTTTGCACTAAAAATTTTTCGAAATAGTCAAATGACTTCAAAATAATTTTTTCAAGAGAGCAATTCAAGATTTTTTTTTTTCAAAATCTGCACTTTAGAAAATTCTTGAAATAGTCAAATGTCATTAAAAAAAAGTTTTGAATATAGTATTTGGAGAAAATTTTCGAGAATATATCGAATGGTCAAACTACATGAAGAAAGTTTCAAGATTTTATTAAAGAAATTTCGAAATGATCATCATAGAAGGTAGTGCAGAACGAAATGTCGGGTAAGCTTGTTCGAAAGGCATAGAAAAATGATAAATTACCTGCCGATTTGAACCTTGGCTTCAACAGCAATGACGACGGCGACTTGACAGTAGAAGCAGCGGCGACGTTTGACGGAGCAGGAGCGGTGACGTTCGACGGAGCAGGAGCGGCGACATTCGATGGAGTAGGAGCCACAGCGGCGGCAGGAGCCGCAGCGGCGGCAGAAGACGCAACAACGCCGATAGAAGCAGCGCCGTTGGAGTTCGACAACCAAAAGGTTGAAGCTTGGGGTTTCGCCGGCTAAGACAAGGACAAAAATCAGGCCTCACAGCAACAACGATTGGCCATGTGAGTAAGAATAGAGCCAGCGACATGATCGTCGACTTCGACACGTCGATTCCTGTCGGTGTGAGCAACGGTCGCACGATGACAGTGGAAGTAGCATCGATAGCTTCGTCAACAACGTTTGTTTGAGCAGTGGTGACGAAGGACTCGCCAACAGTTGCAACAACACCAGCGGCAGTGGTGGAGACGGCGACGGTCGTCAGATGAAGAAGGGAAAAATATATTCTTTCTCCAAAAGAAAATGATTAATTTTGGGAATTAAGTGAAAATAGATTCTTTCCAAGAAAGAAAGAAGATGATCTTGGGTTGCTTAGAGAAGAAGGCTGATGATTATTCTTTGAGTGTATAGTATTCTTTGGTGAAGGAAAGATGAATGTGGGAGGTTTAAATTTGAGAATAGTGGGAACTTTCCCTTGGGGAATCAATAGGTTCTTTCACATTCAATTTGACTTGGCTAATTCTTGCTATTGGAACTCCACATCATGGGTCAAGAGCTGAATTCTAGAATAATTCTATTTTTGAGGCTTTAATACATACAATATCACCATCGGCCCATAATGTATGCGGGGGGCAATTGTTTGTACCCAAATTAAAATTTAGCCTGATCCAATATTGGGTTGCCTAAGCTCAAGCTCATGGATAAAAGTCCAAATAAAAGAGTCCCAAATCCATTTAAGTAAGCCCATAGAAAAGTCTAGGGGTATTTCTAGATTTTTCTAAAATTTTTGGAAGTTAAACGAATCATTTTCTCAAATATCAAAAGTGTCAAAGGGTTAGGGCAGTTATTTGCCAACGTGAAATTTCCTGAGGAACAAGCCTCCCTAATGGAGATGTGGATAATTTTCTTGAAGAACAAGCATCCCTAATGGAGATGTGAATAAATACTTGAGGAACAAACTTCCATAATAGAAGATGTGGGCAGTGGTTTCAAGAAGTATGGAGAGTGGAGAAAACGGAAACTTGGGGAGCAAGTCAAGATGTCTATAAAAGGAACAAAAAGGAAGAATAATAAAGAAATCTAACAAATCAATCGATAAAGCAAATGAACCAATCAAAATCAATCGACTCAGCAATATCAATCTACTTCAGTCCTTATATTTCAATAAGCTTTCATCAATTTCAACACTCTAGTTCCTAGTTTTAGCCAATTTTTTGTTAACTTTCCCGCACAGTGTTGTTTCATTCATTCGTAGTGAAATCCAATGTTTTCTTTAGCAATTCCAACATTATATTTCCAAATTCTATTCAAGTCTATTAATTTTCCAGTACCGTGTTATTTGATTCATTATAGGGAAATCTAATATTTTTCTTCAACATTTGATTCCTGTGATATTTTCATTCATACGATATTTTCTACTTTGATTATGCGGAACTGTCAAGGGAACCAAGGAGCCTACATAGTATGATTAGAAGTTTGATCTTATGAGACATTTCAGTTTCGAAACACTTATAATTTATTGGCACGCTCGTACACTTATATTTTGTATGTTTATGTGAAATTCAAAAAATCACCACAACAGTTTGTAATCGATGAATTGAATTGAAACTAATTTGATTTGAATTCAAATCTAGATTTATTGCTAAATTTGAAATTAGTTTAGATAAGAATGCAAATTTTCAATCTAACCTAATGAAAGTTGATCATAAGACCTAATTCCAATAGGATTTGAAATTTGATTGGTTTGTTCTTTATTCGTGAGGATTACTTTTTAAAAGAATACGAATTTTCTTATTCTTCCTCATTATGATTTTTTATTTGAAATGTGTCTGATTACCATTATTCTAGCCTTGATTGTTAAGAATCTAAGTAGACGATTATAAACCATTATACTGTGATAATTTTTGCTAAAAGATATTTTTAGTTGTTACATTAACTAAAAGATATTTTTAGTTGTACTTTAACTACCTAGTGAAGAGATTTATATTTATAAATTGTGTTTTGGTTCCCATTAACAATCATCAATATTGTTGTCAGAATCTGACGGATATTTGTGTTAAATTAAATTATTCCTTATTATTTATTTTCTATTATTGGATTTCTTTTTCTTAACACTCCAGATTTTGTTTCCTTTTAGAATTCTTCTAGTAAGCCTATGCCTATATAAGGACCTTTATTATGTAATTTCAATTAATTTATTGGAATAAGACTTTCAGTTTTTTATTTATTCCCAATTGGAGTTTCCTAAGTTCAACATGGTATCAGAGCTAAGTTTCATAGGAAGAAATTTAATCTCAAACACAACTTTCCTTTTAGGATATTTTTTTTGGCGTGATCGCACAATCTGTGTTTTGACGATTTCAATCTTTGGCGTTTGAATTCTTCATTTTGTGGTTTTTTTTTTTTTTTGCCCAACAAATCTACAATATAGTATCTTGTTTGCCCCTATTTTTTTGTTTCTTGATTATGGAAACTAAAAGAGACAATTCACTTCAATCTATGAGTGCGGGGTTGGATGAAAAGAATTATTCGTATTGGAGTTATGTAATGAGAAACTTTCTTAAAGGAAAAAAATTATGGGGATATGTTATTGGAATTTGTGTTAAACCTAAAAGTACTAATGAGGATTATGCTACTGAGTTAGATACGTGGGAAGCAAACACCAAAATTAACTACTGATTAACAATTCAAGTGAGCATTCAATGCACGCTATGCGATGAGACATTGCAAAGGAGGTTTGGGATCATCCGTAGAAGGTATACACTCAATCAAATTTCGCAAAGAAGTATCAGTTGGAGATTGACATACGTGCTCTCCAGCAAAGGAATATAATTGTTCATGAGTTTTATTCTATTATGATAGATCTTTGGGATCAATTGGCTCTTATAGAATTGAATGAATATTTAAAGGCATGTGATGCCTATATTGCTCATAGAGAAGAGCAAAGATTAGTTCAGTACTTGATGGCTCTTCGTAGTGATTTTGAAGGACTTAGGGGTTCAGTTTTGCATCGTTCCCCACTTCCGTCTGTTGACTCAATTGTTAGCGAGTTATTAGCTGAAGAAACACATCTTAAGTCACATTCTGAAAAGGGAATTCTTTCTATTCCGAATCCTTTTGTGTTGGCAGTACCTTCTAAGTCGTCTTCTAATAATCAGAATAGAACCTCCACAAGGGCTGCCTCAATGAGTGTAGTTTTTGTAAGCACAAAGGTCATTGGAAGGTTCAGTATCCTAAGTTGAGAAACCAAAATTAGTTGCAACAACAATCTCAGGCTTGGAAGCTGGAAACCATACACGGTCCTATGCTAACAGACTACCTTAGGGCTACAGACCACCATAGTTTGATACTACAAGAGGGCAACCGTGACGTGTTCTTTCCCTAACTCGTGACCTAACAGAGCAATTTTAGAAGTTTCTTCTACGCCTATAGCGTTATGCCTCGCTCTTTCTTCCATAGGTCAATTGACTCATAATTCTTCAGGTATGTCGTATTCTATATGGATCTTGGACTCTGGTGCTTCTCATCATATGTCTCCAGATTGTTCTTGTTTTACCTCTAAGTCTCATTTGTCTTCTATTCCTGTTATGACCGTTGATGGCAATCCTATGCCTTTAGTAGGTGTTGGTTCTGTTGTTACCCCTCCTCTCTCTCTCTCTCTCTCTCTATTGTTTATCATATTTCGAACCTCACATTAAATCTTGCTTCTGTTGGTCAGTTGTATGATTTTGGTAATTTAGTCACATTTTCTTCTACTTCTTCTTGTTTTGTGTAGATCGATAAATTCTAAGCCGATCGGGATTAGCCATAGGAAGGGGGGATTATATGTTTTGGATGAGTTAAAAGTGCTTGCTACTACTACTATAGCTGCCATTGTTGGTTTTTCATCTTTTCGTTTGAGTCCTTCTTCTTCTAGTTTTTATTTATGGCATTCTCACCTTACTCATTTTTCGTTTTCTCGTTTGAAATTTTTAGCATCCACAGGGGCTTTAGGAAAGTTACAAACTCACGATGTTTATGATTGTAGTAGATGTAAACTAGAAAAATTTTTAGCTTTACCTTTTTATTCAAGTGTTTTTGTCTCTTCTTCTCCATTTCATCTGATTCATTATGATGTATGGGGGCCATCTCTTGTTCCCACAAAAGGAGGGTCTCAATATTATGTTTCTTTTATTGATGATCATACTCGATATTGTTGGGTTTGTTTGATGAAACATTGTTTTGAATTCTTAAAGATATACAAAGCCTTTCGTGCTCTTGTAAAAACTGAACATTTTGTTGTTATTAAATGTTTAAGTGTGATTTGGGTGGGGAGTGCACTTCGAATAAATTTCTTGAGTTGCTTGCCTTAGATGGAACAATGCAACAAACTTCGTGTATAGATACTCCTGAGCAAAATGGTGTTGCTGAAAGAAAAACATAGGCATATTGCTGAAATTCGCTTGATCTCTTTATTATCGGCTTTGTTCCTAGTGAATTTTAGGAGAGTTACCAGTGTTGTAACTTTGATTACCCTTCATATTTCAAGTATTTCTATTTGAGAAATTATATGGGTATGCCCTAGATTATTCTTTCTTTAGAGTCTTTGGTTGTCCTTGCTTCGTTCTTAAACCTCATGTAGAACGTAGCAAGTTGTCATCTCGATATGTTATTTATGTCTTTCTTGGTTATAGTGAATGTCAAAAGGGGTATTGGTGTTTTGATCCAACTACTCAAAAACTTGATGTGTCTCATCATGTTGTTTTTCTTGAACATATACCTTTCTTTTGTATTCCATCTTCTCTTCATGACTTGACTAGCTATGATCTTCTTCGTATTAATCCAATTTTTGAGGATTCTAATAACTTGTCATCTCAAGTTCCTAGTACTTCAAATACCCCTTCTTATGTTCTTCTTCATTTTCCTTTGCATCATATTCAACGTGTTGTTACTAATAGTTCTACAGGTACAGACACTTTGCTCTCTAGGACACCTGAAGCTCCCTCTTCTCCTATGGCCCCTCAAGCCCCATCTGAGATTGTAGATCCACCTCTATGTCGATCCACATGCGTTTGTAAGTCCACAAAATCACCAAATTTTGTCTATTATTGTTATTCTTCATATTTTACTATTTTTAAAATTTATGCATTGATTTTTTGAGCCTTTCCATAAAGAGGCAATTTATCCACGTTAGTAGCACGCTACTTAATGAGGAATTTTCTCTGGCTTGCATGAGACAGTACTCCTGATTTGTTCTCTACCTCTAGTAAGAGTGTTGTTGGTTGTCATGAGTGTATAGGATTAAGACTAATTCGATGGATCTATCGAAATACTAAAGCTAGGTTGGTTATAAAAGGATATTCACAACAATACGATATGGATTGGTGAGGGACTCGCGCCTAAAGAAAAAATGACTATAGTTCGTACTCTTATTGTAGTAGCTTCGATTCGACAATGGTGTATCTCTTAGCTTTTTGCTAAAAATGCCTTCTTAAATGGAGATCTTCAAGAAGAAATTTATATGGAGCCCCCTCCTGGTATTTCTCACAATTTTGGGTATGTTTGCAAGCCTAGAAAGGCATTAGATGCTCTCAAACAAGCACCTCGTGCTTGGTTCGAGAAATTTTTTGTTGTGATCTCCTTTCTTAGATTTGTTGCTAGTAGTTATGATTCTACTATCTTTGTTAAGTATCAGTCAGATCATTCTTCTTTATGGCTGTTGATGAGATGTATCATCAATTGGTTATGATGTTGATGGTATTTCAGCCACAGAGTTAGCGAACAATTTGAAATGAAGGATCGAATCTTTAATATATTTCCGGTATCGAGGCAGCTTCATTCTGAACTGAGGTTATCTTCTTTCCAACCAAAATATGCCAAAATATCTTCAGCGCAGACCACTCCGGGCTGACCATGATACCTACTGAGTTTCAGCTCGTGCCCTCTTCAACAGTGTGCCTCACGATCCGTGACAGGCTGCACCATCGTCGAGGTCGGCAAGGCTCACACATGTCCGCATGTTTTTTTTTGTTTATGTTGCTGTCGGCG
The DNA here is from genome assembly GCA_016808115.1 of Tetrastigma voinierianum. Classification (NCBI taxonomy): domain Eukaryota; kingdom Viridiplantae; phylum Streptophyta; class Magnoliopsida; order Vitales; family Vitaceae; genus Tetrastigma; species Tetrastigma voinierianum. Next base: position 26,884 of record JAEQBH010009476.1, on the reverse strand, counting down.
GCTGCTTTCCTCCATAGTCTATCGCTGGTCTTTCTTATTTTCCTCTCATGACTTGGTGTACGCCTTCATGTCTTCTACTTTCATGTAATTCTTGAGCTGTATACTCTAATGCTAATTATGGCACGACCTATTGGACGCAAAATATGTTGCTCTTCGTTTTTAGTCTTAGGTGATTTATTCTGGCTTCTTAGAAAAGTAAGAAGTAATCACGTTTTTTAACTCAACCGCTAAAATATCACATTATCTTTACCACAAAGACAACCCGTAGTTACATTGGTTACTATGATATGAGAGCGCTTTTCCATCCCGACTTATATTATTAAATAAAAGCGTTGTCGTGATTGCTCATAACTCGTTTGTTAACAATCAAACGACATTGAAATTATCACCTAACACGTCAATAATCAAAGCATGGCCCCATCACTTCGCTTTTTGTTTCTTCTTCGTTTGTGAGTTTGCAAATTTACCGTCGATTATGTTTTTCTATTTTCGCTTTAGTGAAGAAAACTCTTGATGCTTATATGCTCACATCAGTCAGAGGGGGATGTTGTAAATTTAAATTATTTCATTATTGGTAGAATTTCTTTTTTCAATACTGATTTGTTTCATTTGTCTTAATGCTCTCAGTCCTATATAAAGACCTTTGTTATGCCATATTTCAATTAATTCTATTGAATAAGAATTTACCTCTTTTCTTGTTTCCACCATGCCTAATTTCAAACTATTTGTATAGCTATTTATCTTTTTAATTTGACGTATGTTTGTTGCTTTCAAGTTAATTTGCAAACAGGTTTGCCTTCAAAACTTCTAATGCTTTCACAAACATTATCAAGTTAATTGAGACATGTTTTGTTCTCTCTTCAAAACTTCCAATATACTTTATGCTTCCACAAACATTTTCAAGTTAATTGAGGCATGTTTTGTTCTCTCTTCAAAACTTCTAATATACTTTATGCTTTTACAAACATTATTTATGTAGTTTCATCTATAAACTTTATGCTTTCATTGAAATACATATTTATAGTTTCATCTATTTCTTACAATCGATCTGTCACTATTATTATATTTATTAACAAGAAACAAAACAATGAATACCGAAGTGTTCATCAATACACACAAGGGAATAGTTTGATAGTTTTAATGTTCAATTGAATTTTCCAAATCTCAACCAAAGATGAAAATATTGGTTTTACTTCTATATTGATTATTTGATTTTATGAATATATTAAAAAAATATTGTATGAAATTTTTACTCAAATTATTAGTAAAACAAAAACTGATTCAAATAAAATTAACAAAAGAAGCTTAAAATTATAATAAATATATGAAATGTTTGATTAAAAACTACAAATAATCCAAATTTCGTAAAATATAACCCCTTCCCACTTTTTTCTTAAATAGTAACCTGGTTTAAATCAAAAAAAAAAAAAGAAAACATGTTTGTCTTCCAATTTTTTTGTTCTGAAAAACATAAAAAACAATTAATTAAGAGAATGATAACAGCACCAAATCCAGTGGCCTTTAGTATTTTCAAAAAACTGTTCCTCTTTTTTACCATTAATTTTAGAACAAAGAACCAAATATAGGAGTTATACATAATGAGATTGTCTTTATTGAAAAAAGTGGGAAAAGAAAGGCAAAGGCTTGATTGAGCAGCCGCAAACATACGAGTTATACAGTATGTACAAACCACATATTTAATTAATATGTTCTTCGCGACTTCATACGCCACGATCCGTAACCGCTTCCGTATTCTCTCAACCCAAACAGAGCACATCATCGCGTTACGCAGCCGATGAATCCAACTTCAAACTGTTACCTTGACATTTGCGGCGGCGGCACGCTGAGCCAGTCATGGCGCAGCCCAGATTCCGCAAGATCTTCTGCAGCCGACACGTCTACGAACAGTTTCTGCCATAGAAAGAAAAAACGTTTGGTGCCGCTGGAAATAAAAATCAGAAACCTCCTCGTTCTGGTGGAGCCTGTAACTTGTATAGCTCCTTCAGAATTTCTTGATCGGGTCTCTGGTGTTGTGCAGTTTTGGTAACTTCCTCGTCCAAGCTGCAGAACATATCGAACTTCTTGTGGCTGTATTTGAAGACTGTGCTGGCATCAGAAATAATTGAGTTATATTAGGCTTAGAACAGGAGAGAAAGTAAGTGAGAAAATTAAAAGAAGAAGAAACGAGAGAAATGAGAAGAGAGAGAAACAGATAATTTCCGATTCTGAAGGTTGTTTTCAGTCTAATCGCTGAGGGACAACCGCCCATGAGAAGATGAAACCTTTCCCACACTGCACTCCTCCGACCAGGTGTATTTCAGGCATGTGAACGTTGTGCAGCAGAGAGAAATGAGAGCGAAAGATAAGAAACTCGAAGCTTCATTGATTCCGGCAACAAGTCCCAAAGCGTATAGAAATTATATAGAGACAAATAGAGAACTGCTTATATAGCAGTTGGGTTTGAGGGGCCAGTTTTGGGTCGGAGCCTCCGACCTCACCATCTAAATACGTGGCAACTCATAAATATTTTATAATAAAATAAAAAAGGTTTTTTTTGCGAAATGATCGAGAACAACACACAGACATTGGTATCTACACATATCAATACCAAATATAATTCAAGGTATATATAATTTAATAATGGTAAATAATTAAATATCTAAGATTTGAGACAGAAAAAGATATAGATAAATAAAAGTTTATATATATGACTTTTTGTCATCAAAATAAATTGGCTATCCGACCGTCATACTTAAAATCAATAAAACAACCAAATTTCATACAACGACAAATCACAATATCAGTATCAAGCCTACGATAAAACTCAAGAAAAAAATTAAAGAAAACTCACATTAGTGAATAAAGTATTTATTGAAAGAAAACCTGTTACGAGTAGATGGATAAATCGAGAAAGGACAAAATCAAAGAATACCAAAAATCACACCCACTTTTCTAAATGAACTAAAAGAAATAATAGAAGGAATTAGGGTTCAGCACCGACTTTATGAAGCGCTTTTTTGTGTTATTTAAGAAAGTGTTTTCAAAACACTTTTAAAAATTAAAAAATTCTATAATATTAAAAATTATTTATAATGTTCTTTTGAAAATATTTAATACATAATTATCTATAAATTCTTTAGATGATAATTTTAGTTAAATTCTTTTGATTGTTTAAAATGGCTTTGAACAAACACATAACTTATTTTATACAAATTTAAACATTTTTAAAAAATTTTATGTATCACTGGTGTTGAAAATTGATTTATAATGCTTTTTTCCATCTATCATTTTGCATTAGTAATATAATATTTGCCCGCCAAATAGTGTCTGAGCAATTTTGAGTTAGGTGATTTTTTATAACTATGTATTTGTTACAGATTGAGCTAGACATGTGGACACTCTAATTCAAGGTATTATTCACTCCCTTATACTCTTGTACAATTCTTTGACTAAAAGTACTTAAAAACAAGATTATACTAAAGACATTTAAATAAAAAAACATTTATTAAAATCGTCTAAATTTTGTAATTGTACTATTATTCAGAAATGTATATATATTTCACTTAAGAAAAATGTCACCTCTTTTGAAACTAATGACCCACGTGCAAGGCAATGAAAATATAGTGAGAAAGGGGAAAATATCATTGAATAAATAAATATTAAAAAGATTAAAAATAATAAAACAACTATAGAACTAAAAACTTAATTATCTATAGAAGCTATTTAAACACTTGCAAGGCACGTGTAGGTCATATAGTGTCAAGGAAAAAAATATCATTAAATAAATAAATTTAAAAGGATGAAGTAACAAACAACTATGAACTAAAAACTTAATTAGTCTATAGAAGCTATTTAAACACTAAAACATATTGATTTACAAATATTATTGAAAAACTTAAAATTCAAATAAAGTCCTAAAATTTGATAGCTCTTTTATATCTCTTTATCAATTTATCTGCAACTTTGTGATAATATTTTTTTTAAAATAAAAATAAATTCTTTTATAAAAATCTTGGAAATGATAAATCCAATTACATATATATAAAAAAATTCGTTATAGTTGAAACTATAATTCAGCTGATAGAAATGAGAAATGTAAAATTTACAAATACATCTATAATTTATGCACACACAAAGTTTTCTTATTTTAAAATGTAAAAATATATACTAATAATTATGTTTTTTAAATAAATAAGAGAAATAAGAAAACGTTTTGGGTAGTATTATATATAATATAATATTTTAATAAGATATATATATATATATATATATATATATATATATATATATATATATATATATATGCTATATATATATATATATATATTAATGTATTTAAAATAAATAAGATAAGTATGGTGTTTCAACTTTTATATATATATTTTTAATTTTAGTGTCTCAGCTTTATTTTTGTCTAATTAAGTAGTCTAAACTTTCTTTTCTATTTCTTGATGCTCTCAACTTTTATCTGTTTCTCAAATAAACGTTTCCAAACTTTCTTTTATTTTTTTATTTGTAGTTCAACTTTATTTTTTTTTCAACAAATTAATGTCTAAATTTTTTATTTTTTTTTTTTTATTTGTGTCTCAAACTTTATTTTTGTTCAAATCAAATGTGTCTAAACTTTTGGTTTTTTTTATTTTGGATGTCTTAACTTTATTTTGTTAAATCAAGTGTTTCTAACCAATAAAAATTTATTAGGATATTTGAATTAGAAAATTGAATTCAAATCATATTATAGACCATATAAAATAAAATTATTTAATGATCTTAATGAGATGAATGATGCCATTATAATTTTCTACAATATATATTTTATTATTTATTAGTTACAATAAAAAGACATTGATAAATTGGCTACTTTTGAATTGAGATAAAATTAAAAATTCTTACAAAAATATAACAATTTAAAAACAAAATTTAATTACCTTTATTATTTTTACCCGTTTTTATTCATAGCAACCACTTAATCCATTGGTTTTATAAAGAGATGACAAAAACCGTAATATGAAAAGTATAATATTATTTCACCTCGTTAAACATAATTTATTATTATTTGGATGCACTTACTTATTCAAATATCCTAATAAATTTGATTTTATTTTAGAGTTAATTGATCAATAAAAATAAAGCTGAGACAAAATAAGTATTTGATTGAACAAAATGTAAAGTCAGGACGCCAAAATATAAAAATGAAAAAGTTTATATTATCATTTATGTAATGTGAACTTACAATATTTCATTTTCTGTGGCCATTGGATAAATCTGGAGCATCACATCATTCCCCAAAATAATCTAAAAAAATATTTTTAATATTTAAAAATTTGAAATTATTATTTTAAAATACCTTCTTAATGATATATATTGAGAGATTTTTTTATAAATCTTAGTGTCCTAAACCCATTACATACTTCAGTTACTAAATTTATCAAAATAATTTTAAATTAAAATCTAATTAATCTTGATGGGGTAGAAAACAATATGTGCACAAAGCCCAGAGCTCAAGCTCCGTGGAGCAAGCCTGCAGGCGCAGTCCAAACCTCCGCCTTATGAAGTGCTGAGTCAGCATAGACCACAAAGAAGCTCGACCCACGCAAGATCCCACCCATGCCAGCACACGTGCCTGTGCCCATAATCGAAACCACCCCGCCAGTGACCGCGACATAGCACCCAAACCCGCGTAAAAGGAAAGGCCTAGCCTCCATGATCCGCGCCCACTGATTCAAGAAAGAAGGACCCATGATCACGGCCTCCATTATCCTCAAGAGCTCACCCACATAAAGAAAAGGAAACTTCTCACCCAATGAGAGAGAAATCGTATCCTAACAAGGAAAGTAACCACTATTTCCCCTTATAAATACCGACTCATTCTACCACAAAAGGGACAAAGGATACCGAATGGTAAAATAGTTGAATCTCTTTCATTCTCACAAGAAAGAAATTGACTTAGTCATTGGAGGCGACCGACGTGACTTTTAAATCACCCTTTCAAAGGTAAATTACAAGTCAGACGACGATCCGATCAATGTGACACGCAACCCAAGAAGCTCTGGGCCCAAAGATCGGTGAGAAAAAGCACCATCGGGCCAGACAATCAGGTTCGACTCGTCTTTTTACAAACAAAATCAACTCAGCCGACTTCATGGTATTAACCCTAAAAGATGAGCAGGAGGCACGCCAACCCCTTTGGGAAGCAAGACAAGCAGGGCGACCTAGATAGCCGACCACCAAGACGCTCTCTCGAACTCTCTAGCGTTGCAATACTCCAGCGAGATGAGGCACTACCTCACCAACCAACGCTTGTCGAAAGAGACCGAGGAACCTCACTGATAGATGCAACGCCCAGAAGAACAACGCACACCATCGACGCTCTCGAGACGCTGACGAGAGCGAGGTGAAACTAGCCTGCCAAGGAGCCTGATCCCACAAACCCCTTGAGAGGATCGCAATGAGGGAATTCCCCGGTAGGAAATGGCAGAGGTAATGGACCCATCCTTTATCAGCAAGAGATAGGGGAACGATCATGGGAGCAACGCTTCGAGACATCCAAATAAAGAGCTCAACCACATGAAGGAAACTATAAAAGACGAGCTCCAGCCCATGGATGCTTTAAAAAATGTATCCTGTTTACGTCGTATTACTACACTCTCTCCCAACAAGTTCACGCTCAAATCGAAACGCTCGACGAACAAAAGATCCCGTGGACCACCTTTAATACTCATAAGAACTATATGGAGCTACAAGGACACCAGATCCCATGAGATGCAGCCTTCGCTATTACTGCGCGTCCGTCATTCTGTTCATGCATATTGACTCATTATCATTTGTAATCCTATTCTCTTCATGAGAAATATCCATGTAATACCTTAAATATACCCTCGCCGTTCATAATGCTAAGGTATTTCAGAAGCATAATTTAAATGTTTCGTAAGTTAAACGCGAACATGGAAACGTAGAGACTCCTAAAATTTATTGTAAGACTTAAGGACAAAAATTGTACTTGTCCAAAAGGCCATAAGTCAGTGTTAACAAGAATTGAGGCCAAGTATACTTAACAAATTGTGTGCAATTCCTAGAAAGAGAGGAGGACCATAAGGTAAGAACATAAAATTTTTTTATAATAAAGAGTGAGACCGTTAAAAATCCATTATTTTTGGTCTCCAAACAAGGGGCCATGAAGGCAAAAAGGGAAGGAGAGGAAAGAGGAAGAAGAAGAAGAGGAGGAGGATCAAGCAAAAGTGGTATGGATGTTTGACTTGGGCAGTGAAATTGTATGGAATTCTCAAGTTTTATGCGGCTGTCCATGCACTTGTATGGCTTATTTCATTTAAACTTCCATACAGCTGGGATTACATCCCAACCAAAGTTTTCTTGAAAGTAGTTCACAAAATTTTAATTTGGCACAAGATTGGTGTTGAAATCCTCATTTTGGAGGAGGGATTCATAGTACTGTGTTACTACACAAATAAACCCTAAGTAAATCTTTTTTATAATTGGTTTACAAAATGGAGTTATAAACCCATAATATAGTTGTTTGGGAGGAATTCATGATAGGTTTTTGATCTATGGATGAAAAAGCAAGAGTGCAGAGAAAATACATTCGGGTATTTTTGGTGAAGTGTACCAGACACCTGAGACTCCGTACTCTGCACACTTCTGGGTTTGGTCATTAGCTCAACGTAAAATCGGCACACGTTGCACTCCATATCTACACCCTCCTGCTTCCTGCTTCCCGTTTCAACCAGCTTTTCGATTAACAGTGCAACTCGCTTCATTTCTTATTCGATTTGAGTGATCTAAGTGGTCAATTGTAAACACCGCGAAACCAAACATCAAGAAAGAATCACAATTTGACATAGTGGCCTGAAAATTCACTCAAAGTGGGGCCATATGCGTTTCACCTCAGACGGGTTTTGAACATACAGAGTAAATCGAGTTGTTTCTGACGGACGTGAGTTCTTGCCTTAATCGGTTGATTCCAATGGTCGTAACCCCAAGACTCACTTTAAAATGAGGCCAGTGAGATAGTGCCAAATATGAAGTTAAGATCCCGGAAAAGAGCATTTCAAACCGCCCCTTGCAAATTTGTGAATGACTAGTTGGCATGAAAATGCCATAACTTTGCCTTCGATGATCCAACGATTTGATTCCACCTCGTAAAGTAGATTCACAAGAATAAGAATACATGAATAAGATGTGATTACATATCAGATCATATCACCGTGCATATGAAATACGATCCGTCATGAACATAATGGGGGCTAAGAACGCCTTATTATAAAATAGTAAATTAATAACTCATAATTATAAAACGCCGTTGACCGCTATTAAATGACACTAACACTCTGCTCTAATTAGTACTTCTGGCATTCCCATTAGCCAAGCAAAGACTCCTGCCTGGATTAGTACTCCTTCACAACACCGCCATCTCGACTCACGCACGATTCTCAATGTCAGTTCCACCCAGACAAGCCCTCAAAGATCTCAGTTTTGTATGCCACACTGTCCACTGGGCAAATGCCACCCTGTCGACTTCCTGAACTCGCTTTAAAGTTAATAAGATCTTCCGCAGATCGAGAAGACATCTTCTTACACTTATTATGTCGGTTCATATATTCTTATTAGAATCAATAGGTATTCTAACGCTTATATGATAATAACCTCGAATAATGAATAAGAGTAACAAAGGTGTATCATCTGGACCGCAGACCCACGTACTCCTGCCTCTCATCCCTCGTAAGACTCACTTCGCACTCAGATCCGATTGTCTCAGAAAGTACCCACAGTACTCCTTTGGGTTTGATTGCCCTCCGTCTCAGACCGACAGTCCAGTGGCACCTACCGCACTCAGACTGAGGTTCCAGAATTCCATGGTACCTCGCATCGCGAAATGGTAAGCAGCCGAGAGCACCCACTCGCACTCTTGTATCAAGAACATACATGTGCCTTAGCAAACCACTATACCTCGCATCTGCGAAAGTGCAAGCTTTTGGGGCTCTTAAAATAAGTATAGTTCGCAGTACCTTCAGTACTTCCGGGATCTGTGGTTATACCGGTACGAACCCGTGTAGTACCTACTGTGTACTTTTGTATACTAATAAGTTCAGACTCCTACTGAGTCCCGAATGATAATAAGCTCAAGTATCAAGATGTTCGTAAAGATCGAAGAACTCAGAATTCCTACGTGAGTCCCGGGAATGATAATAAGCCTGCAGAACAGAACCCGAATAAGAATAGCTCAGAATCCCTACTTCTGAGTCCCGAATGATAATAAGTCTGCATTTATAAGCTCCCAGATCGGAAGAAATCCTAATTCTACGAGTCCCGAATGATAATAAGCCCAGCAGAACAGGTCTCCAATAATGGCTTCCAGAACTCCTATCGGGAGTCCCGAATGATAATAAGCCCGTTATTGGGTGATGCTCGTATCGAAGAAACTCACACTCCCACGAGATCCGATTATAAGTCCAAAGAGGGGCACCTAAGGGTACTCCTGCATTGGTGGGCCAAAGTATATGGTGATCTATGACTGCATCGCGATGCACTTAGCTGTCCATACCTGAGGTGTATTCAGATAAGTCCTGGATGAAATCTCACATCGCACCACGTACCTTTCGTAGACCAGCGATAAGCTCCGAAGATAAAAGAAGATAAACAGAAGACATGTATAAGATTCAGCCATGTCTAAGTTCTGTGAATGCCAAGATAGTTCAGAAGATAAGCATATGCTCGCAAAGACATGTATAAGATCTGTAATGTATGTATCCGTCTTGCACATAATGTATAAGATCCGAAATACCAAAAGATGTGCTCGAAATGTAAAGATAAGTCTGTGAAGACCCTTATAAGTTTTCTCAGAAAATTTACAAGTACTTATAAGAATAAGTTCCAGAATATTAAGATAATGCCCACTTCGCTAAGGTTCACGTACCTCCTAACACCGTAACTCCGAGTATGATAAGTTCTCGTATCTCCGCATGAGTCTTAATAAATATAAGTATGTTATAAGTATAAGTTCGAATACGGATAAGATCTCGTATTCCTCCTAGCTGGGAGTCCCGACTAAACATAAGTTTGTTATAAGTATGCTTTTGCATAAGAATAAGATTCAGAACTCATACTGAGATCCGATTGCCGTAAGGTTCTTCGTTATAAGAAGTATCAGATAAGTTCATAATATAAATGTGTATGAATTTATATTATCCGTTATTGTTTTATAAGTAATGTATATGATATAAGATATATGTTTCCCACTAAGCGTAGTTAGCACGTTTTAATTTGTAGTAATATAGAAGACATCCGAAGACTTCCGGCATACCGGGCCAAAGACACTGGGCAGGGGTTCACTACATGTAGGTTCCAAGGCCTCCGATTCAGAATTAAAAGTGTAGTTTCTTTGTATAAGGAACGTGGACTCAAAGGTATGTATACTGTGAACACTACTACTGGGCAGGCTTTATTTTGTATATGATATTTTGATATAAAAGATAAGACGCGGGCCCATAAACCACAGGTACTGGCTAAAATAAAAAAGCACCAGTAAAGAGTCTCAAAGAGATGGGTCTCGCACCCCGAATCCCTGTCATCCGCTAATCTGCCTGACCGAGAATCAAAAAAAAAAAAAAAAAAAAAAAAAAAAAAAAAAAAAAAAAGGTGTGATAATCCATCGCAGACTGCCTCCCACTCATCGGCAACTGATGCATGTGAGCTTCAGTTTTCATTTGATCACCATAAGTATCATAGAGAACCCGGTGTGTCCTCACGTCCGCAGGTTTAACGCAGCCGCCAAAGGTAGACATCTTTTAGATGAGAAGTTTGCCATCACCACTTACCCGCTGGCTAGGCGTGCGCCTAGCATTCATGTTTTCCATTCCTAAAGAACCTCGCAAGTACGTCGAGGTGCTTCCAAAGTGTAGAAATACATCAACGCCAGAAGCCTCTCATCTAAGTGGAAAACTCTTCACAAGAAAAGGAGAAAAGTGGTGAGAAAAAGCGAGAATGAAGTCCCAGAGACTAGTGAGACGCAGATTTGATCCCTACCGAAGGGACAATAAAGAGAACAAGAGAACTGGGCTTCAAAGAGATTCAGGCACCAGGTACTGACTTCCTCAGCCCACCATACCCTTTGTCGCAAACAGTTGATATCCACCGACACCACTCCTCGGATACCTTGGCCAGTCCCACGCGAGACACAACACTAAATTTTAAGGTGGCTATCTCAAATGAAGATTGCACCTAACTAAAAGAGACTCAACCAAGTATCAGGAATTCCACAGATCATGGATGACTCAACCAATGATCGCATACACCTGAAAGCAAGGAAATTGGCCACCCGATCCGATGTGGACATCTTCACGGTCGTGGCCCTGTCTGGGGGCCAGCACCACCCCATCACCCGGCCGCCAACTCACTCAACACCCGCAACCCGAGAAACTAATCTCTCTGGGATTCATGGGAGGGAGTCCACCTGAAATTCGAAAGGCCATCTACAATAAAGATTAATGGGGGAGACATCGGTTATCCAAAACTCCCCTAGACACTACCATAAATTTTCTGACCCAACATAGTTACCGCTAATATCCCCATGACGATCCGTTGGTAATAAGGGCTTCAGAGCTAACAAATGGTACACAAGGTCCACGACAATGGAAGCTCAACACATCATCTTCACGTCACTTTTCAAAAACGGGCACTAAGCGAAACAAGAACCAAGCCAACTTCCATCTACGGGGAATCTTTGAAGAAAGAGTGCTACCCCTGGGGTCAATACAACTAGTGCTCACTTCGATCCCCGTACAGCCACAACAAATGTAAGGTTCCTCATGTGATGCCCCATCACCTATAACATACTATCAAGCGCATCCTCCTCAATGTCGTCATAAGGCCATCCTTCCACCTATCATAGGTTATCAGCCCCACTACGTAATGGGGTAGGAATGGTCTGCAGGAGATCAACGTGTAGTCGAGTGCCACCTCAAGATCAACAAAACAAAAGCAATTACAGATCTACATGCATCGCAGCTCCGACATGAGAGATGAGGTAAGCGTCCGACCTATGCTCTCCGAAGAACTAGAACCAATACAACTTAGACAAACTAATCAGAACATCTCGCTATACCTGATCCAATCACAAGACGCCGTGGACTCTTATTCACTTCTTAAACATAATATGTAGTTATTCGCTCGTAGATGAGGATACGGGGGAAATTAACCCCATAGTAATCACATGGGCTGGAACATGAGCCCCTCCCTTCAAACTCATAAAACAAAAAGAAGAGTTTCACCTCAGCGCGTTGTAAGGCGATCAATGAAGAAGTTAGCAACCCCTCCAAGCTAAAGCTATCCGAGAAGTAATCACCTTGACTAGTCAAGCAATGGTTATAAAAAGGGCAAACGGAAATGGTGACTTAATACTTAATCATGTCAACTAAGCTCGTCCAAAGATAGCTTTCCCCTACCTCTGACGACCTTACGTAGGACGCCATCTACCGTCACGCAGCTCAACTTCATTGACGCTCGTGATATAACCGATCGTAACGGACCCTGCTGACCAAAGAGAAGACCTCGCTGAATGGGTGCAGTACTTACCAGGATGCCTTTCGTCGAGAATGTCAGCCACCCCATCGAGGTAATAAATACCAAATGTTTCGTATAGACACATCCACTGAGGTATATATATATGACATAGTCGGTGAAGTCATTAAGGTCGAGCTCCACGCAAACCCACCTAGTCGAGTCGCTCCAGTCCTAAGAAACTATAAATGAAGTTAAACTTAACTAAGTGTGCCTTCTGGTCTCAAAGAGAAATTCCTCGGGTTTCTAGTCAATGTACCGAGGAATGAGGCAAATCCAAATAAGATAAAAGTCATACAGATGCACCGCCTCAAACACCAAAGAAATTCACAACGTTTGACCGGGAGAATAGCAAGCCCAGCCACCTCAGATTCAGATATAAACATGCCGCAGCCTATTCTCTCAAATTCAGCATGGTTCCTCCACCACTCTAACGTTAAAAGGCATTCTCAAGGCTAAAAACTTACATGAGCCTCCTCCCCATCCGGTGGTTTCCGCCCGAGGAGAACCTTTACCTTTATGACCTAAGCTTTCAACTAGCGTCGCCCGTCGTGAGCAGATAATACAACGTTTCTGGTTTATTATCAGAATAGCCGAAGAGAGAGCAGGAGTGCGTATCCAAAGATGAAAATTAATCCTAGCATCGTGACCATCAGGAGGTTTCACAATATTTCCTGTGCTCACACTACAAATCCCAATAGAACACCTAATGAAACAGATATTACACAAGCCAGAGACCTTGGGAAGACTGATAAATGGGCCACAGAGTCAAGGAGTTCGACATCGATACAAGCCAGCCACAAATTCACAAAGGGCGGTGTCACAGATTTCACTCGCGGAATCACCTCAAATAATACCTTGACACAAAATTTAATCTGAAACTACTCAATTGGCACTCACTTCACCATTTGAGGTTGTTCAGAGATGGGGGCCATCAATTCCTCATGGGAAGCGGCGCAGTGTCTCCACCACCTTCCGGATTCGGATCGACGTGGAATACGACGATTCAATTTCAAGCCCAATAACGAGGCCATAACGGTCGTCATAGTTCGGGCTTAATCTGTCTCACTCCGGCGGAAGCCAATTAATCCTGGATATATGCAAGGATTCTACCGTGCGGCATATGGGGAGTGGACCCTGCGAAGGCGTGGATGAAAATGATTCTTTAGCTCCTCAAAAGGAAAGAGAACTGCTTAAAAAGTTCATATGTCTTGTCATGTCCTAAGGGCAGAGAATACGCGGGCAGATGCCCTGGCAAAGCTAGTAACAACATCACAAGAGGATTTAGATAGATCGATGTCCTACCGAGCACCTCCCGTAACCCTAGTTATCGAGACATGAAGAAGTGTCCCCTGTAATGTCCGAAATGAGATGGATTGATCCTATCCTGGATTACTGGGCGAGGAAGATGCTGCTTTATCCAGTGAGGCCTCCCAAGCCAGATTGTAGTCACTAGATTCACCATTTATCTGGGACCTCTTTATAAACAAGGCTACGCCCATCCTAAAGTGCGAGGAAAGAAGATGCTAATTAATGCGCTCAAAGAGCTTCATGAAGGCATTCGCAACGACACCAGAGCCGCACCTTGGTCGCAAGACCCCAGGCAAGGGATATAATCGCCTACAATGCTCAAAGACGCCTACGTGAAGAAGCGCGCTAAAAAATGCAAGGCGGTCCTTCGGGCATGCCAGATCTCTCACCTCTCATTCAGCCACGACCCAATCACAAACCCGGGCCTTTCAACAGCGGCTAGATATCGAGGCCCTACCCATCGGGAAGAGCCTGCAAGTTTATTGTCAGAGGGAGTATCATCATTCAAGTAGGCCGTACGGTTACTCAGCCACAATCATCGAAAGCAGTGCGGCGTAACTTTGTTCGCGTCGGCTAACATGCGTGTTCGAACTATAGCTCAGACCGATAACGGGAAACAATAAGATAAATCCTTAAGTTCAGAGATTTTTTGCGGCCGAGCTCTAATTAAGAATTACTATCATCCCCTGGGCCATCCTCAGAGTCCGTTCGAAGTAAGTCAATATATGACTCAAGGTAAAGGCAAAGCACTGGGGCGGAAAATCTAAAGGGAAATGGGTAGACATCTCCCGAGGTAAGTTACGGGGGCATACAAAACTACGCAAATTCCGGCCACTCAAGAAACCCCATTTGCCTCTGCTCAAGACCGGTTTTTTAGTTCCCGCCGAGGCTGGGTTGAAATCACCAAGAGTCGAAGGTTCACTGAACACCAAATGACGAGAGATTCTCCACCGAACCCTGGACCTCCTAGAAGAAAAACGTGAACAGGTTTTAAAGCGCCCCGAGGACTATCGCAGAAAGAACAAAATATTTATGATCAAGGGTCAGCCCGTGAGTTTATTCCGCCACCTAGTTCTTAAAAACTCCTACCAAAGAAGGAAAGACCCTGAATACACACCTAGTTGTGACCAAATCGAAACGACCACGTGGTATTGAGAATTGTCCAACCTAGCAACTACGAACTTCAAACATAAGAGGGAAAAACCTTGCCACATTCTCGAATGTCGAGCACCCAAAGCGCCTACCACGATCTCGATCAGCCTTTGGCCAATAAATTCACAATTTTACTATAATAACAGTCTTTGTGTTCATTTTCAGCCTGATTAATATTCTCACAGATCGTCAAAAAAAATAAAAAAATAAATAAACAAACAAGTACACACGTTTCCAAAAGACTGCACTTTTATTTCAATTATCTCCGAAAATTACAATCAGCAAAGCCGTTCTCTACATCTCAGAAAATTACAATTAGCAAAGCCATTCTCTACATCTTAGAAGATCACGATTGGCCAACGCCCAGTCAAGGCAAAAACCACAAGAAAGAGAAAAAGAAAAGGAAGGAGAAGGAGAAAAGAGGGTAGGAAAGGAATAATGGAGGAAGCTGACCTAACACTCCTCCAGCGCCGCCTCTCTCTCGAATATGTTCCCGGTCCTGCTCCATCACTGGACAGGATCAGGAATAAATACAACTCCCACAAGGGATTAGGAAAACACAACTTCTACAAATGGCGTAACATCAAACCAAACGTCTGCATGAGATCACTCAAACAGACCAGCCAAGGGGCGACCAAACCCCGTAGCTTCAACATGTACGAACTTCGACACCGTCAAGAGAAAGCAGCGTCGGGAGCGCAGTGTAACATGTAATTACCGAAGAGAGGCGGTTATTTATAAAGAAACCTGGAAGCTTGGAAAGCCATGCAGTTTGTTCCGATTCTCCATAGATCTGCATTAAAATCGCGCTCGCTTTCCCTAGGAGAGGAAGACGAAAGTGCCGCATAACCAGCTTTCAAGGAGCCATGTAGCCCACTCCCCAATAAGCCACGTAGCCTCGCTCAAAGAACTTGTAGCTTAGGAGTCAAAGGAGCCTTGTAGCTCAGTTTCAAGAGAGCCTTATAGCTCAATTTCAAGGGAGCTCCCAGAGTCTTGGCCTAAAAGAGCCTTATAAACACACAAAGGAGCATGGTAGCTCGCTCAAGAGAGCCTCAGAGCCTCACCCCCCAAGTGGTTTTCATGTAGCTTAGTTTCAAAGGAGCCACGTAGCTCAATTTCAAAGAGCCTATAGATCAAGATCTAAGGAGCCTCAACTCCGCTCAAGAGAGCCTCAGAGTTCGCTTCAAGGAGCCATGTAGCCTGGGCCAAGGGAGCCATGTAGCCTGGCTTCAAAAGAGCCTCAGAGCTCAAGGAGCCTCAGAGCCCGCCCAAGTGAGCCTTGTAGCTCGGGCTTCAAGAGAGCCCAGTAGCCTGGGCCAAAGGAGTAACGAGCTCAGCTTTCAAAAGAGCCTTGTATCTGGGGGCCAGCCGTGGAGCCAAGTAGCTCGCCTAAAGGGGCCATGTAGCCTGCTCTTAAGAAACTAATGTGCCTGGGTGAAGGCTAGCCAAGGAGGCACGAAATTTCTAGTTTTAAAATAGCCAGTAGCCTGCTTTGATGAGAGCAGCTCAGCCAATCAAGGGCCCCAAAACCCCAGTCATTTAAAGATTGGATGACCAGGAAACCTCTCAACACAGGTCATAAAAGAAGACATGAAAACCAAGAAGGTAGAAGGACGGATATCCATAGAACAACAAAACCAATGTCGGGCCATATGTATGTCCGAGGTTTAGAGCTCGGTTAGCCGAATGAGCAAAGATTATACAAAGGGCCTAAATACTGGGGTAGAAGCACGAGTAGCCCCGCGGTGCGTAGCCTCCAAGACGGTAAGTCGTAAGGCGGCCCCCACTGCAGAATCTCTACCACTGTGGAGAGGAATGTAGCCGGGAGTATCTAATAACACCTCGATCTCGCTGCCTCGAAACGGACATTCTTCCGCCTCTTCATCAGGAACTTGAAAATTGAAGTCCAAACCAGAAAAAGCCTTAGCAGCTCTGCGTCAGAAAGCAAGCCATCCGGAGGCCCATAAGGTACAGTTCGTCTCGCCTCCCGCGATACTCATCCCTCGCTAACCATAGCCTCCGCCCAGAGGTCCTCAGAACGCTGGGCCAAGACTCCTATTGCCGCCGCTTCTACGGCGTAATCCAATGTCGCTTGCTTTGGTGCATAGTCCTTCCGGTAAACAAACTCTTCCTTAACCACGCCAGAATTTCATCCGACAACCCCAGCCCTTATGGCCTTTTTCATCTTCGCCACCTGCGGGTCGGTGTGGCGTGCCGACGGATTTAAGCACCCCAAAACATCATCGGGTCGTTTCAGATTCAAGCTCGCAACCTCAAATTCTCCTGGTCAAGGAGGGCGACCTTAGCCAGATCACGCTTTAGCGTAGCTCTCACGAAATGGGCCCTCCCCGCTGTGTGTCCTTTATAAGTAGCCATCCGCCAAGGAACAAGATTGAAGTTAGCGCATAACACAATATTACCGACGAGACTCGGGATAAAAGAAGGCGCTCGAACATACAAAGACGATTCCTGAGCGACAGGTTGGGAAAGCCTCAACACGTGGCTTCCACCTTCCTTAAGATCGTAGTCTCGAAGGATAGATGAAAACAAATTTCGACAAATAGCCGCATCGTAAACAACAAGTCCTAAACCCCTCAGCTCCAAAGCGATCATTTCCCACATCTCCCGCATCGTAGGAAGGTGTATGCCATACAAAGGATCCGGGGATAGAGATAGGAAGAACTTTCAAAGGAGGGCTCGCGCTCTCGAAGAACCCTCGCTCCCCGCAAAGAAAGGATTTGCGACGTCGCACCCGTCACCCTGACACCTTGACCAAAGAGGGTGAACACCGGCCTCACCGAACTGGCGCAGGATCCCCGCCTCGAAAAGTAATCGCGAACATACTCCTAGCTTCGGGCTCCACTTCGGTCGGGAGGCTCCTCCCAAGAGGATTCTCAGCCTCACGCTTTACACTCTCCTTTTCTTTGTCAAGAACTCCGACACTCCAGCCCGAAGTTCCTCCCGAGTCGGGGTTTCACACAGCAGGGCCCTGGGGAGAAGTTTCCATAATCAGGGGCTGAGGAGATCTCATCAAGGAATAAGAAGGGCCTCACACCCGAAGAGCAGGAGTCCGACCCGACAGGGATCTGGACACGCCGAGGGCAACACTTCGCCCAACCCGCGCTTACTTCCCCGGGTCTCCTGTGAGGTCAGACTCGATGCCCGAAGGCAACGCAGAACCAGCAAAGTAAAAACATAACATGACCTTAAAATGTCGACCTCTACTAAAGATGTATTAAAACTCACGTAGTTCTCAAAGGCCCATAATCATTTAATCCCCAAACAGATCGCCTCGTCACAGCTATATCTCAATGTCGACCCGACAAAGAAATAATTTCTTCCAACAAGCCAAAGGGAAGAAGGAGGTCGAATGATGCGCCCGGGCAGCCGCCCTCGAATATACAAGAAGCCTTCCGAGGCCTTTTTCACTCTAAAGAAATCCAGCAGTAGAGCTATACTAGGGACCCTGAGGCCCTTATCCTTAAAAAAACCCAAAGGCCGACCAAGATGCTCTAAAAATTGGGAGAGAGCGGAGACCATTCTTAAAGGCCGCCTCAAAGAAGCAGACCATCTTGGGAACGAGAACAACATAAGACGTGAGAAGATCAGGACACTAGATTCGGACACCAGAAGGAGGTCCATAACGAGTAGCAAAGGTTTTAGCTTATGAAGGCTCAACCCGGCTAGGGCCCAAGACATCCGTGTACCTCACGGCGACCCTCAAATATTCCCACACAGGATACCGGACCTCGCTAATTTCCCTCGCTCTGCTCCGAAGTGAGGAAGATAACCATCGGAAGTGACCCCAAAACTACAATGGTAGATCACTGTCCGCCGCCAATTTGCTCCGACGTGCTCCTCAACCGACCCCTGGGCGCGCCAGCCTACGTAATGAGAAAACAAAGACGCACGTAGCACCACAAAGTAGCTTAATCGCCGACAAAGACACTTCCAAACCTCGTTAAGAAGTGGAAAAGTGCGATACACAGAATGTTTCTAAAGATATGAGAAGAACCGCCTGAAACGGCCGGTAAAAACTCCAGCAGAGCGCCCATCATTATCACAAGATCGCCTACTTACGACAAAGCTCAGATCAAACCATCCCCATTAGCCACGGAACTGTGAACCGACTAAGAAATGATTCAAATTTCGTTTGCTCTTCGTTTCACCCAAGTATTGGGCAACCGACAGAGAAAACAATATGTGCATGGGTCTAGAGCGCAAGCCCAAACCTCGCCTTTACGTAAGACAGAAAGCCAGTGGCACTGCACCCACAAAAGGGCTCTACCAAATGAGATCCTACCCATGCCAAAGTACACGAGCTCGTGCCAGACCGAAACCACCCCACTAGGTAATCAAGACATGGCCAAAAACTCGTGTAAAGGAAAAGTGCCCGGCCCCATGATCCGCACCCCACCGAATTGGGGAAAGAAGGATCTTACATGATCACGGCTTCTCCATTATCCCTTAAGAGTTGGTCCATGATAAGGAAAAGGAAACTCCTCACCCAATGGGAGAGATACCGTATCACCCGTCTAACAAGGAAAGTAACCACTATTTCCCCTTATAAATACCGACCCATTCTACCAAAAAACAGTGATAACACCATAAACAGTTGAATTCTTTCCTTCTCATAAGAAAGAAACTGACTTAAATTCCATCGCAGGCGACCAACACACTGACTCGCCTGATCACCCTTTCAAGCAGGCAGATCGTGTGCTGTAAGACGATCCGGCCGAATAGATCGCCCAACGACTCCAAGAAGCCTCCGCCCTGATCTAAGAATAGCACCATCAAATCTCATTTATAGTTTTACAATACTCTTTACCACATATAATGATTCTTTATTTTTTATTTTCAACCATTCCTTGAATACTAAATACACACTATTTATTTTATTTCAACATTATAAAATTTCTTAAATTGTTTATAAACAATTAAATAACGTATGTCATGGGAGCATTAATCCCAGAGGTAAAGTCGAGCAAACAATTTATAAAACTAACATAACCTCCACATGCATTATATTTATATACTTTTAAATAAATTTAATTCACTTGGTATTAGCAATAAATAAAGGAAGATGATTCTAATTTATATATAATGGTGTAGAATCTAATCAACATGATTTTTATTTAATTTTAGGTTTATATGATTTAAGTATTATTATTATTAAGATGTATTTATGCAAAACCCGAGAAAAATTCAATTTTTCGAAAAGGGTAAAATTGCACTTTAAGAAAACCTAAAATTATCCTGATGATCTAAACTGGATTGGGCCCTAAATTGTCATAAATTTGTTGACCTAGAAAAGTTTGCCGAATTTAAGACAATCTAATATTTTACGATTTTTCTCAAGGATGAAATGTCAATGACTTCTACGGATCTAGATGCATTTAAAATCTCGTAGAGTCGAAACGATTTCAAGTGAGCTTCATTTAAAATAAAGTGAACTAAAAGAAATAAATTGTTTCGGATAAAAACTAATTCGAATAAAGCAATATGAACGCTTAATATCAAATAATAATAATAATAATAATAAAATAAAATAAAGGATAAAAAGAAAAAACAAAAGAAAGGGGGAGAGAGCGTCGGGGGGAGAGAGAGCGTATGAGAGGTTTTTATTTTTTTTATTTCTTTATTCATTTCTTTCTCAGATCTATGGAAATCGGACCGTAGGTTTTTGTCAGGGTTGAAGGCAAAGTTGATCCACACAACGAGGGCCACGCTGCGGACACCAAATCTTGAGTTTCACAAACTCCAATTTCCAGATAGTGGAATTTTCCTACTTGTGTTATTTCTAGCCTAAAGGCCATTTAATGGTTGTGGATTGGCTTAGAGGCCGTGAAATGCCATAAATTTTAGTTCTCAAATTTGATTGAGTATAGGAATTTTTAGAAATTCGGATTGTTTTCTGATATCCGCTTAATTTCTGGATTGTTTTCGAATAATCAATAATTTTCAAGACTATTTCGACAAGCCATGACATAATTTTCTTGACTATTTTCAAGGGCCCTGCATCAGAGTCGAGGTTTGGTTTTGATCCCAAGATTGATGTCTTCTGGTTTTGTGTGCTTTATCACAATATTCTGATGGAACCGTGAAGGGACCAAGAGGTGCCCCGTTTATACTGGTCCCAGGATTCGGGGCCATTTTGTGTGTTATTGCTGGAAAGTAAATAATATGATTGAGTGGTTCGTGTGTCAGTGACAAATAAAATGAATATGATATTGTGTTATGATCGAGGGCCAATACATGGTCGCCGGGAGGCTACCGGGACAAATCAGGTCATCACTAAAGGCCTGTGGTCGATGCGGTGTCATTGACCCGTGGCAGTGACTCGTGACGTCCATATATGCTTGAACTGCGATGTTTGATTTGGAATTTGTAAGGAACCTTAATATGAATGTGTCCAAATGATGCATGGATAAATATGCATGAGTATGTATACACATATAGCTCCTTACTATATATGTAAAGATGATGAATAGGAAATGGCATATCTGCATTATACATGCACGAAAAACATCGCATAACACGGGTGTGAGTGCATAATAGATCGATTAATCGTGGTTAGGTGTTCAAGGTGTGTCGTGAGTACATCTGGCTGTGGATCAACACCGCGCATGGTGTTGATTAGTGGGCTCTAATAGGACAAGATCCAAAATGGAGTCAGACGTTGCTTGAAATGGAAATGGCTCATTGCATTTCATATGCACCAAACTTAACAATAGGAGTGAGTGCATGAGGTGGTTTCGAGAGAATTGTTTCGTGAGGGTTGACCACAATATTATTTTATCTGAGTGTGTCCACTAGCATCGGAGGGTTTCCCTCTCTATATAATATCAATCGTCGAGTCCCGCCCAATTGATACACGGAGGGTTGTCCACAAAATGTGATTATCGAGTGTCCACTATTTATACCCGAGGGTTGTCCACGATTAAAAACAAATACCTTGCTTGGAAATGATTTTCATTCATGGAAAAATGCATGTTCGAGGGAGTCACAATGACTCGAGGCGATGGTTGTAAATGAAAAATGAAAAGATTAAGAGAATCTCTGGGTCACATCTAAAAATGATGCAGTTCACACTCGCAAATCACAGGTGTAAGGGAGCTCTCCATGAGGACTCCTGATACGGGATGTGGTGAGTCACATTGTCATCCATGACACGTAGACGTTTAAGTAGTATACATGACTAATTTAAATGTTTTTTTGTTTGTTTAGATGTCATTACATGTGCACTTAGGCGTGGGGAGTGTTCTCTTGTGAGAGATTATCACTAATGGTTTTACTTACCCGTCGTGGACCCCTTTAGATACAACAAAAAGTGTGTGTGGTCAGACCCACATTCAGACCGCATATGAAGAAAGTTTGATTGTGGCTTTGATATATATTTTGTAAATATATATGGCTGTATTTATTGTATAAGAGTGATGTAATTTAAAACCCATGGATCATGGTTTATAAATATGTGCTTATATACTCAGTATAGATAACACCCTACGTGGCCATTTTTACTCGTGATGTGGACCCTGTGGTCAGTTATAATATCAGCCATGCTGCTGCTGTAATTGTAATGTGGTTAGATTGGCAGAGCTCCCATACAAAGGAGACTCGCCTCGATTTTGCTAATCGGTCCTGTGGGACTGATGTCATAGGTTTCGGTTACTCGACATCCAATGGTATTTCGAGGGTCGACGGTTGTCAACCCGACTCCCGGATGTGGGTGTCACAATTTATGTTTATGATTAAAATCCCATTCAAAAAAGGTATTTTATGAAAACTTATATTTTTTATTATGCAGTTCTACATTTCGCTAATATCCTTAATGTGAATGTTAACTCCCTCCGAAAATAAGGTTTTTTTTTAAATGAATGTAATGATCCACTAGAGCAATCCTCACTTCAGAGAGTCACCACTCCTCGATCCCCTTAAATTTTTGTTGATTATCTTTGTTTCAAGTGTGGAAATGGAACATTGTGATTCAAGAATTTGATTTTCTGACAATCCTAAGAAAGCCCTAACTCACCGAAGTCGGGATCTTTAATTTAATTTTCCATTTTGTGTTCGCTGGAGGAGGTTCACTTGATTACACCTTCTTTCTATTTTTTTGCCTTTCTTGATTTTGGATGAATATCTTCTGCTATGTGAGGCATTGGAGCCTTCGATTCGTGCATCGATTTTCCAGAAACCTTAAGAATGCCCTAAATAAAAAACCTCAAATCATTAACTCGCATCCCTCAATTCTTTTTCCTTCAGGTCGGGTCTCCAAGGGTTGATCGTAAGGATTACTTTGCTTTGATCTTCCCGTTTTGTAGGTTTGATTGGCGTGGTACGGCGTGCTGATAGAGAGTCTGTAGGGAAGGCAAGGTTGATCGTAAACATCTCTTCATTGATGGAAATGTCATAGCTATAGCTAGCAAAGCATAGGTAAGGGGAAAGCTTATAGACAAGGTGATAAACTTGGAAATATAATCAAAGGTTATGGGCAATATAGGAAGCGAAAGTTGAAAAAAGTTTGTCGTATGTGGGCCACTCACTCTTTTATATATAGTATAGATATCACTTACGATTGTATTTAAAGAAAAAAAATTGTTCAAATGTAAATAGATAATATTTACTAAACTGCTGGCTTTTGTTTTTCGGGCTTATTTCGATTTCAAACTTTGGGATTGTTTATTTTTTCATTTTTGAATAACTTATTTCTACATGTAAAAAACTGGAAATATTCATTCTATTCAAAATCCATACTTAAGAATATGTACAAAATACTTTAAAATCTTTCAAAATCCACATAGAATATTTCAAAATATTTTTAAAAAAACATGAAATATTTTTAATTTTGTTTTTATTAATCTATTATTTTAAATTTACTAATTTTTACTATTCTATTTAGCTTTTATATAAATTATGTGGTTGTAACTGATGGTTAATCTAACCCAACCTACGCGGTGGCTCTGGGACAATACATTTTTATAATTTGTGTCAATTGGGGTTAAATTTTATCAACCCAATTTAATTTCGAGTCGATCAGCCAATGATTTAGTAATCTCACCCACTAACTAACTCGCTATATATACATGTATGACAAACAATTGTCTAATGTATTAATAACCGCCTTTATAATTTGTCGAAGCAAAGCTTCCAAAAATAGAAATAGGATTCAAATAGAATTAAAACAATTAAAGTAACTTTCCAAATTCTCCATATAGGTTCTATGTGCTATCATTCCATTCTTCAGAGTAGTGTTATTCTACATATTAATTAAGGGACCTGACTGTAGCAACCTACTTCCCGACCCGACCGATCGTGATCCGAATCGATCCGGACGCTTCTTCCTAATACCACTTACATCACTCTATATCAACGTGATCATTAATATAAATGTTTTGTTCTCAAATCTTCGCGTTTATTTCCAATTTCTAGTATGCTCATGAACATTTATAAATTCAATGCAATTCTTTAAAAATTATGCATTTAACTAAAATGGCTATGCCGTTTACAACATAATATCCAAAATAGTATTCGATATAGGTATTAAAATAATTTCGAGTTGAACTCCTTTTGTTTACAAACAAATGTCATGCTAAAAAAATGGTGAGGATGTGGTGACGGAGCATACCCGTGAACTTTCAATGACTCCGAGCCCTCAGAATCTTGGATCCACTTTCAATCACTATCAATCACCTAAGACTCCACGCATCGATAAAACAATACGCCTAAGCATTTCATGCTTAGTGGTTCTATACAATTCCATTCTTCGCTTTCGCCTTTTTGTCAAATCATGAAGTTTCCTTACTAAACAAAACTTCTCTTTCAAATCTGATGATCATCACAATACAATACATACACTTATTTCATATACAAACATTTATTGTTTATTGATCATTCCAAATATACACTTTCATATGCAATATATTATTTATAACCAAATCATGCATTTCACAATGCTCTTTTCATTTCAATTTGCAATCATGCTTTTCAATTCCAATATGTCAACAATTAAATATCAATTTAGTTCTACCCTTAACAAATTTAACCAATGTTTTTGTATACAGATACCTAATCATCGCACCTGGCCCCGCTGGGTCAGCAGCCGCATAAAAACATTCGCTTTATAACACGCTCGGGTCTCACTGGGTTGCCGCTTGGCATAAAAATGAATTCGCGGAACACCATCGATACACCGTCCCACTGGGTTGCCGATCGAATCGACATCAATACGCTTGTTTGTACATTAAGCACTAATTCCTGGCTGGTATACCCAATCATCCTTAATGCGAATTAATGGTTAACATTTCATTAAGGGTGTTCAAATCCTTTATAGTCAAATACAGTACAATATGTACATTTATATAAACAGTTCACTTTCAATACTTATGCAATTTTCATATGAAAACATTTCACAATCAATTGCCTCAAATCAGTTAAAACAAGTCAATATGCTTTTCTTATACATTTAGAACAAACATTTCAAATCTTTAAATGAGAATAGGAGACGATAGAATAAACCAATCTATCTCTTTTCTTTTACTTGGCAATCGTCGATCTCGGTCTTTGAGTTAGAGTGATCCTCATTGGCCCTAGCAAAATCACACACATCACATTTAGTGAACTAGCACTAGTCACACTTAGCGAAAGATATCGGCGAAACGAAGAAGCTCGCCGAGGCGAGTGCGGTACGTTTTCACTTAGTTTCATTCTTAATTGAACCCCCATTAATCATTTATTAGGGTCCTTAAACTATCGGTGTACGAATACTAGAATTTCGGAACAAAATCCAAAATTTTGCCCTCTATGAACAGTAGCTACGCCGATGTGTAGCACTACTACGCTGTAGCGTATCCAAGGGGTGCCCTTTTGGGCACCTCGACCTCTCTGCGGCGAGACATCCCACGCTGTGGCGTGGGTTTCCTACGCTACGATGTAGGAGCCCAATGCCTAGATTTTCCATTTTCTCCTTTTTGCGATTTTTCTTCAAAAATCCCCAAAAACCCAAAACAAATCATTGGAATTACTTCCAGTAACTTCTTAACATCATCCTAAACCAACCATGAGAAAAACCCATGGATGGATTAGGGTTTTTCTAACCCAAACATCATTTAAAGAAATTTAGGGTTTGGTTCTTACCTTGAAATCTCTTGTCCTTTGAAGCCTTAGCTTCCTTCTTCCTCTTTGATCATTTGGAAATCGGAAATGGGGATGATCTCCCACCAAAATCTTGATTTCTCCTCAACCTTGAGCTCCTCTTGTCTCTCTTGTCTCAGCGTTTTTGCTCGATGAGCATTCCTAAGACCCAAAAAATGCAGTAAGTCATGTTTTCACCCTAAGGCCATGTTTGGCTTGTTCATTAAATCCATTTTTGGATTTAAGTTACCTCTATTTACTTTATAGCACATATATCACTTCTATTTGCACTTAAACACATAAACATTTTCTCAAATGACCCTTAGGTCCTCATTTTACATTTTTCTAAATTTGCCATTTTTCGCCCAGGTTTATTTCGAGTTTAATCAATTTCTCATTTTAGCATATAATATTTAATTATATGCTCACATGTCATTTCACTTTTCACTATTTAACAATTTATCGGTTTTTAAGAAAAAACCCGAGTTTATTTCAGTCATGCACGGAATATATAATAAAATTATTATAAAATTCTAAAGGTATTTTTTAGAGACATTAGTGATAGTGCTTCTTAAAAGTGTTATTAGGCCTGAAAACACTTTGAAGTGTTTTTTTGAGAAAAAAAAAAAGTGTTTGGTAGAATTTTAAAAAACGCTTTTGAAACTCAAAAAAAACACTTAGAGTGTTTTTTTGAGAAACAGTTAAGAGGTGATTTTTT